>RJWT010011197.1:10774-23639 GCA_004365215.1 Cuniculus paca
TTTTGCAGCACTGGGGATTGAACTCACGACCTTGCGCTTGCCAGGCAGGTGCTTAGACCACTGAGCTAGATCCCCAGCCCTGGTGTTTTTGAGACAGGGTCTCACTATGCCGTTCAGGCTGGCCTTGAGCTCACTTTGTAGCCCAGGCTGGTCTCGAACTCACAACCATCTGCCTGTCTCAGCCTCCCGAGTGCTGGGATTACAGGCATGAGCCACCACGTCCGGCTACCAATATGTATTTTTATATCCATCCCCCATCCATGTGTGATTCCTGGCCTTGGTGTCATTATCCTCACCAATCAATCAGGGTTCATTTATTGAGTATATGGTATGAGCAAGTCATTGTCACAAAAGTACTATAGTGGCCGAGACAGGGAAACCACAGTGTATGTCTGTGTCAGCCTGGGGGCTCAATCCCAAGGAACTGAAAATCTAATAGTATTATACAGCAGGAATTAGTAAAAGGATCTCTTTTGTTTCTTAACATGCAAAGGAGCCTGTCATCCTTTAATTTTTTAAAAAAAGTCATTCCCTTTAATAAATAGTTATGTAAAAGAAAAAATAATATTTGAGAAGTTACTTTTTTACTTCACACCAAGAATTTGGAAAGGGTAGCTCGTTGATTCAGTGTATATAAATATTTATTGTAGACTTATTGTGTAGCCATTACTTTAGGCAATTCATCCAGCTAAATTGCCTCTAAGACCATCATGAATGAAGACTATAGAGGTTTATTAAGATGAAAATAGCCCATTAAGAATTGATCAGAACCGGTGTAGAAAAGCAGAGCTTGAGCCCTGGTCAGTGAGGCTTTGCCTAGTAAAAGTTCACTTGGAGCAGGGCATACACCAGCACCACAGGCCCCAACTTTATTAGTGGAGAGATAAGCTGATTAGGTCTTGTCAATCAAAGGTGCCCATATCTCAATTGAGAGATACACACTCTCTCTCTCAATTTTTCTTTAAGCATTGAAGCAGGCAACAAAGAAAGAGATGTGTGGTATGCATCCCTACGGTTGTCACCATGCAGGGTGCAAGGGTCCTGTGATGATGTGATGACTGTATTAAAGAGTACATCAATTTGTTTTAAAGTGTTTTGATTTTTTATGGTGGCATTAAGAGAGAGAACATTGTGGTTGCAGCTTTACTAGAAAGCAAAGAGTTCTAGAAGAAGAAAAAAAAAGTGTTTCTTTGAAGCCTACCAGGGCTTTGAATCTTGCTGTGCCAATGGGCGCTTAAGTGCTCCTGTAACTGGCAACCTCAGATCCACCATCAGCTTAGGAACTACCATTCTCCAAATTATTCATTTAAAGGAATAGGAAAGAAATGGGTAAATTGATCTAAGCTATGTTAATGATTATTGACCATACTTTTTGACCTTATTATATGACTTAAGATTCTGGATGAACATACATATTGGTTATTCTGATGTGCACTGATTCATTTATAAAGAATAGAGATACTTCTAAATGTTCCCTAGCTACAAGTTGTAACAATACTCCATTTAATTGTTTTATACACAATAACAAATTCCCCACCTTGTATTTCTGGGAGATAAACCTGACTAAAAAAATACAGACTGTCAAAATGTAATCCTGTAGGGCTTCAGCTTGAGACCTCATCATCTCGTCAGTATTGAGAAAAAGGTAGAACGATGGTGTAGGGGAAAACCTGGCCTTTTGTTCTTCACATCTGAAGTTTGCTCACTGCAGGCCTCCTTCTCACTTCAAATGCAGCCACAGAAAGAGTGCCTTCCTCTTCGTCCCTCACCCTACGTGCACCCCCCGTGCTGCAGTCCTGCTCAGCTATGCTTCCACTGCGGATGATCTCTTTATCAGCTCTTTTTCCCTTCACTCCATCCTTTTTTCCACCAACCAATCAGGCGGCCCTCTTAGGAAAGACTGGGGCTTACTTCAGTTAAATGTTAATTCTGCGCACACAGATGCACAGCCGTTCTAGGTGATGCTCGTGACAGAACAGAAAGGCATTTGTGCTACCCAGATTTGGGTGAATACCTTTACTAGGTGTCCTATGAGAAAACAAAAAATTGGAGAGGTGAAGATAGTTCAAGTAATATTTTCTGAACTAGAAAAGGTATTCCCATTTGATATAGTGCTGATCATCAGAGTGGATTCACACACACATGTGTGGCTGTGCTTGTGGGTATCTAAACACAAGTATGTGCCTTTTTGTAGGGCATGTGAGATGGCAGAATCTAGTTTGTCACTTGAGTTCTCACTGGCCCAGACAAGTAATTGCAGTGATGACTGTAGAGTATTGGATGCCTGGTCTTGAGAGGCTTTTGGAATAATTAGAAAGTTTAGAGTCAATAATACTTAGTAAAAGATGTACTTTAATATTTATTTTCTACTCAGGATTCTTTGCTTTGAGATATTTTATTACTGGATGTATCTGTACACCAATTAAAGTTTTTAGGATTCTTACTGATTTGTTTAGTAAGTAAATGTGACTTTCCAGAAACACTTTTTTTTTTTTAAGTATCGGCGATTGAAATCATGACCACACACTTGCTGGGCAGGCACTGTGCCACTGAGCTATGTCCCCAGCCTCAGAAATACCTTTTTAAAGAATATGATGCATACAGATGTTGAACATGTGTGTTTCTTTTGTGTACAGAACTTGGCTGAGCTCCTTCTCATTGTTTAGGTTACCAGTTTAATGAAGACCACATCTCTAAAGCAGGCTTCTCCTCCCATCTTGTCAGACTCCTCCCTCTCATTGCATTGATTATGCTTAAAGATACTCAATTATTCATTTTTTTGCTTGTCTTCTGGAAAAGAATGTAAGCTTCTTGAGGGGCATTTTGTTGAATGAGGGATATAGGTACCTGGATTCAAATAAGAGCGCATGTTTCAAAAAAATTTCCCATGCACCTTTTGCATTATTATTATAGCCATTTCTCAGACTACCTTTAAGAAGATATTCTGACTTTGTGACATTTTAGATTTTAATCAATCTCTCATTATGTTGAAATTCTTAATGCATTCAAGTAGTTCTTTCAAAAATACTGTTATTTTAAAGACTGTTTCATCTTACTCAGCAAAGTTATAATTAAAAAAAGAATACTTAAGCTAGTCTACCAGACTCATTAATAAGCACTCATTAATAAGCATTTGATGGTAAAGATTTTAAGCCAATAATGAGTGTGGGTTTTCTTTTCAATTTACAACATACTTTAGTTGTTGAGCTTTGTTGTTTCTCCAGTATTTACCAATATAATTTTGTAAATTTACTAGGTAATTGCTTTTAGGCTTTAAAATTGATAGAGAAAGTTAGGTTGCAGTATCATAATGTGGCTTTGTTGTGAGTTTGGTTATAATATTTGTCTTGCTAAAATCCTTAAAACAAAGGGTAAGGAGAGAAATGTTTGGACCAGGGGCATTTACTAACAGAGCTTTGTAATTGTATAACCTGTTTTCTACTTTACTATATGATGAGTGGGGCATATAACTGTTTCTTTTTTGGTACTTGTAAGGATAACAGATACTTAAATTAATCAACATAAAACTATAAGCACATCAGTTCATACCATGGGTTTTTGAATTTTGGCTATTTTTTTTTTTTACTTTGCAAGTTTGACGCAAATGAAAATAGGATATTTTAAAATGATCCTCTCATCACTGATAACTAAAAACTTAGAGTATTAAAGTGACTTGAATGTCAAAATAGTGCTTAGGATCAGCTTTTTTTTTTTTTTAATTCTGGAAAAATATTTAGAGAGAAAATTTAGGGAGACCCTGGAAATATATGAAGACTGTTACAAACTAAAGGCCCATCCTGTATTTTCCCCTCAAAACAGTTTTCCATCAGTAAAGAAATATTTTTTCTGAGTTGCTTTTATCATCAACATCCCACCCCCCCCCAAATTTAGAAATGAAGTCTCTCTATAACGTACCAGTTTACCGGTGCCACCACATATTCTCAGAGATAGTCTCTGAAATACTACATTTGATCTCATAAGGACAAAAGGAGTAATCAGTCATTTGATGAACTTTTATTCAGAAAAAAAAATTTGAAAGTAAATAATGTCAAGTATTTATCTTTCTCCCTGTCAAGTGACCTTTCAAGTAGTTGTCATGCAGAATACTGCTGAATTACACTTGGTTCATCGAGAATAAACAGACATAATGTATGACACTGGGTTTGAAGTACACTTATTAAACCACCAAAATTCAGGAGTAATGATGTTTTATTATTTTAAAACAATCCCTGTTTTTTCATATTCTTCCCTGAAGCATTAGTGTTTGCTCAAACATCAGAGGGCCACAATCCTGCTTTATTTCTGAAAATAAGTATGAAATGTGAGTATATTTAGAATAATTAAGTCCATATTACTTCAGTTTCAAAATCATTTAGGATATATTATTTGCCTAAGTCACAAATACCAGGTAACTTCCACAAATGGAAAGGTTTAAAAAAGCTGTATTAGTGAGAGAGAGAGAGAGAGAGAGAGAGAGAGAGAGAGAGAATGTGTATGTGGTGTTTGTGTGTGTGTGTGCATGCACAAATACATAACTATGTAAAATAGATTTTCTTTTATAAGAACATCTAAGTATCTCTTGATTCAGATAGTTTTATCATATGTATCACATGTTGTAAGGAGTTCTTTTATACTATTAATAATAACTAAAACACAATCATCTTTCTAAAAGAAAGAAAAGAGGAAAAGGTGGAATTTGAAAAGGAGGGAAATCTGTTCCTATTCCTTCCCTGAGGCTGAACTGTTTATCACTCTATCCTCATTCGATAAAAGTGAATTTTATAATAAAATTTTCCCTAATCGGGCACTGTCAGTGGAGGTGTCTTATCGCTGAGAGGAAAATGACACCGATCCTATCGGAAAACAGAAACGATGTCACCATGTTCCCAATCACAGCTCTTCAGCCCCCATATCTACCTTCTCCACAAACACCAAGCCGTGCTTTTTTCATAAGAACATCAAAACCCAGCAAAGTCATTAAAATTGCACCCGCGTAGAGTTGCAGGGACCAGCCGCACTAGCGCAAAATGGGATGTGGGAAAACAGCCTCTCTAAATGTGCTAATTCCATTGTCACGTGCTTACGGCTTAATTTTAATCAGTTAAAAAAGCCACACATTGCAATAAATTGGCATTATCTTCTGTGACACCAGAAGACACAGTTGGTTCAGGGATTTAGAGGGTCACTGGCAACAGTATATAGTGTTACAGACAAAGTATTTTTACGCTTGAACTACGGTAGCTAAGGTACAATCCCCAGTTAAGACTGCAAACAAAGAATAGAGCCCACATAGTACTAAGTTCATCTTGCAGACCACCTTCCTCCTTGATGGACTTTGTATGAAAAACAAAGAATTTTGAGAATTTTTAAAAGAGTAATTCATTCATCATATAAAAAAATTTTAAGTAGTCTTTCAGGGCTGTAGCCTTATTGCATACTTGGCAATAGACCAAATGGTCTTTCCATAGGTCCTCTCAGTACACTTGTTTTCTAGTCCTGATGTTTCATTGACGGTGTTTAGATTGACCATTAGACTTGTGAGCCTAAACAAAGATACATTAACATGCTTGAGGAAATACAAACAGAAAATAGTGTCATTGACAATTGTTGAAGGCCAACAATGAAAGACTGTCTCTATTAGTCTTAATTTATTAACATCAAATTAGCGCCAATTTATTTTTACACTTAAATTGAGAAATTACTGAGGTAGAATTTACTAGCAAATTTAATTTTAATTTGTTCCATAGGTTTTTTCTTAGTATATACATTATCTCTATTTCAAAATAGAATGGTCCTTTGGACATGGACTGACTATTCTATGATAGTTTTTAGACAATAAGATTTCTTTTTTTTCATGGCAAAGTATTAAATAAGTACTTCAATTCTCATTTAATATTTTGGCTTTGCAAATTGTCAAGACACTTACAATATGATTTTAAAGCATGAGTTTGTATAAACCTAAGTAATTAAAATGCTAACTAAAATGATGAGAATTGTAAAACCTCTGTAGTTCATGAAATGACAGTGAGTGGAAAAGTCCCATTTGCATCCCGAAAATAGTTTATAAATGTTTTTAATCAACAAATCAGACCCCAAGACAGGAAAAAAAATGCATCCACAACTTTTTTATAGAATAGAAAGAGCTTTTAGAATTAAATCACTTGGCAGTAACTGAAGAACTAAACATTTGAGTAGCTTTTGTTTTGATTTTGTTTAACATGTTGTTGATTCCTTTATACCAAAAGCAATAGAATGAAAAGATGAAGTAAGAGTGAATCAAACAGAAATAATTTTTCGGCCCATTGTGCTTGTCTTCACTGCGAGTTTATTTTTCTGTAGTCAGTGTCAGATTGATCAGACCTCTACTGTGTGTTTGAAATACATTTTTTTTTGAAAAATCTCATCATGAAGTTGAAATGGTTAAGTTCTAGCCTTACTAAGGCAGTTTTTCTGATTGCACTTGATTTGCAGTAAGACTGTGAGTTACTGCACATCTTCCACGTTTAAAAGCTTGAGTAAATTTACAGGGTCACCCCTTTTTTGTAATAATGGAGAAGAGGAATGAGAGCAAATTCTGAACACTTCTTTTCTCCATTACAATTAACATGGGGTTCTACATGAAAGAGCAAAGTTAGGGGCATATGGAAAGGTCTTACCTATATGATGGCTCCTGGCTTTTTAAGGCAGACATAAAAAAATAACGGAAGTAAATTGTGCACAGAGGACTGCAAGCTTTCATTGCACATCTGAAAAAAATTATTCGATTGATTTTTGTTCATACTTTATTAACACCAGTAGCTTCTTGTCAAAATTTTTTGTGGAAATAGGCTAGTTTGAAATTTCAAATATATATACATATATGTTTACCTCATTCTATGTTAATTTTATAGATGTGTAAGATGATCATCTACACTGTCTTAAAGTCAAACAGCTCCCCCTCTATACTGGACCAAAGAACCATAGTGTGCATAAATTGAAGATTTGTGGAAGTTAATGTGTGTATCGGGTTCGTACGTGAGATGACAACAGGTTCATTTAGCCTTCCTATCACCTGTACCTTAAAATAGTGGGCATCTGTTTAATGAGCCTAAAACAATCATTAAGTTAGAATAATATTTCTGATTTAGTTTGTGCTGTCGTTCTATATTTGGTATTTTCCGGGAGAGACTATTTTAAAGCAATTACAAACCCCAAAATCGTGTTAACCTGACAGGAAACGGCTGTTGAAAATACAAACTCAGCTACAGAGCACCATACTTCTATAGATTTTTGGTAGTAGAAGAAATAGGAAGATTTCAAATTTACTCAGAGGCAATTTAAAACCAATTAAAAATATAATGCTTCATGTTTAATGAAAAAGGTTTTTATGTTTTATTTATATTTACTCTCAATTTAGTTTTAGAAATAGCAGAAGTTACAGTTAGTAGAAGCTAAATTCTTTCATGATTATTTTTTAAAACCACATTGTATTTTTAAGGCTTTATAACACACAATGGGCAGTAGTTTATACCAGTTAATGTTGTATTCTGCTTTTCTACACATAGGCTGCGCCATTGAGCCACTGGTGTCAAATGTTCTCCTGCTCCCTGTAATGAGTTCATGGAAATGGAAATAAAGACTGTCAGTTTTTAATATAATTAATCTAGAGAAAAGAAAATCTTATACACCCAACTTTTTTGCATTTTTTCTAATAATTAAAAATTTTGTGCTTTGAAAAAGTGTATTCTTAAATTTTTATTATTATTTCTCATAGATAATGTATACAGAAAATGAGTTAGGAAAAATATCATTTGTAACTTAAATATGTGAAGTTATTTTAGTACTTTTTGAAAATTAAAGTTTAGCATAATTTAAACAGTAAAGTGTCAAATGTAATTAACATGAATATGTGCTTAGAAATTTTAAGTTAAAAAAAGAAATTTTAAGTTAAAATTTATTTAACTTATCTGCATAAGAATTTGTAAAGTCAAAGAGAGTATTATTTCTTAACTAATAGATTTGAAATTTCATTAACTCTGTAAGAATTGGTTTGTTGTTATTATCACTTACCGCCTTTTGACCTTTTATTTCCATAAGTAAATTGGATTAACTAACATATGAAAATCTGTGGTTATATTTCTATTGCATTTTTACCCTTTAATTCAAGAATGTGTTTAAATTATAGATTTAAAATACTGATCACAACTACATTTCTTTTCAAATGTTTCTTAGCTTTCATATGTTGGGAAACAAAGATTATCAGTAAAATTAAGATTATTCAAAGTAAAGATTATTCTTAAATAGATTATTCTGTTTTTTTTTTTTTTGGTATGAGGAATTGAACTCAGGACCTCACACTTGACAGGCAGGCACTACGCTGCTGAGCTATATCATACCCGGCCCTTAAAAGATTATTCTTGAATACCCCTATTTAAGAATAATCAATGAAAGTGTGGTGTATACCTATAGGAAAATGCCACAATGAAACCCAATATTCTGTATAGTTAATATGCACTGATAAAAAAGAATTATAAAATAATTTTGTTAAACATATGAGAAAATTCAACTTTATGTATAGATTTAAATGCTATTCTTTAATCTTTATATTTTGTAAATTGACAGATTCTGAACACAGTTCTCTGGTACCATTTTTGTTGGCTTGTTTTTGCATAAATACACCTTGTTTAAATCATTGTTTTCTTATTTAACTATCAGAATAATTTAGGAAACATTTCTCTATGCTAATAGTAGAGAAGCCTGTGACTGAAAACAATGAGATCGCCATTAACCATGGCAGAAGTTCCAGGAGTATTGGTGTTACTGACAATTGTGACTCTGCTTAGATTTCCAGCATGCAACTTGTCATTTGTTTCTGCATGTAAACAGCACTGCATGAGCACCCCCTCGTTACATATGTGAATCTTCAGGGAAAAGTGTACACAAAGTATGTTTGTCAGCCAGTAATATGCTAAGAGGTGTTCTCTAATGCTTATACTGAGTCTGGCTTGGCCATATCGACAATTTAGATCTAATATCTAAGTGTGTCATGAAAAATATACACTTGGCACTAATAAAATCCTGTTCTTTGTACTATAGCATATTTTTGCAAATGCCTTTATTATAGCTTATAATATCTACTTCAGGTGCTATAATTTGTTTTATAAAGTGTGGTTTGTTAGAGGTATAATTTTTACCATTTTATGAAATCACATAGGTGAATGGTGTCTACCTTTCATTGCAAAGAATAATATGATGATGTGAAAATTTATTAGTGCTTGTATTTGTGTCACCTTTATTTTATTAAGAATAAGTCTGTGATCCCAAATAGTCATATTAGAATTAACAGGGTGATTTAAAATTTATAGCATTAGGCTAACATCTTTTTTTTAGTATATTCATGTAATCAAATATTTTAATGAGAGTGAATAATATTAAAGCAGCAATGTAAGAGGGGGGAAGATGATTCTTCTACCTAAAACTATCAATTAGGATCTGCCAAGTTGGATAATTTATATCATTAGTCTCTTATTTGTAGAATATCTGTGTGATGTGATTTGGGTGCTCAGCAAGTGCTATATTGGTGACCCATCCAAATTCATGAGTCACCATTGACTTATAGCCCAGGTATTCCCAAGGCTATGTATATTGTATCTCTCTGGTAATGACCTTAGATCACCTGGAACTCTGTGGAAAGAACCATTTTAATTGAAGGGGAGTATGAAGAACTAGTGCTTAAAAGGTGCACACATCTGTATAAATAGAACTGGATTGATCTTTATGTTACTGCATGCTGAAAGGATAGAAAAATTTTCAGTATTTGGCAATTATGTTTGTGATCATCTCACTTAAAATAAGGCTGTGTGATAACACACAAAACTCATTTTGAAGCTTAAGGTGGTATTTCAGTGCTGTTTTAGATGTAGTTGTTGTACATCTTAAGATATTTGGGCATGGGGGAAAGTGTGTGATCATAAATATAAGCACACAACAAGATGTGATGGGGCTGTTTTTCATATGAGCAGCCTTAAATAGCTGTGCTCCAGGTACAGAACCAAAAAAGTGTTTAGCAAATGATAGCAAATTATTCTTCTCTGAAAGATTGGAAAGTTGTAAATAAAATCACTAGTTCTCTACTATGGCAGTGCCCCAACAGCTAAAAATTCATGCTTTTCCTCCTGCTTTCTATACCTCTCCTTTGATCACTTCTCCTTCTTTGTGCTTCTCTGCCATGGAGCAGACATCTCAAGAGGTAAAGCTCAAATAGATTAATGATATGCCTTCCAGAACCCCAAATAGACTTTTCAAAAGGGGGACAGCCATTTGTTGCCTTCTCTGATGCAAGCATAAACATCATTTGATCTTCACAGTTATTTTAGAGGGTAGATGCTATTGTTTCCATTTTACAAATAAGAATACCTAGGTCCAGAGAGGTTAAGTTACAAGTCCCAGGGAAGGCCATCTAATATCAAATCTCTTGATTTTTAAAATTATCATGTGCCAATAAATGTTTACTTATCCCCAGTTGACTTCTAATATAGAAAAGTGAAAGTTAGGTTGGAACATCTCTTGAGAAGACAAAGGTGGGTTTCTCCCCCACCCCCTTCCCTGGGAGCCAGCTCCCACAGTAGTGTTCTCTATAATGCTTCCTGGCAGACACTTGTGCATTAGTGGGAATGAGAGCAACCAGCAAAGCACACACTGGGGAGACTTTGGGAAGTGGTGATGTGACGCCGCTGAGAGCATGCCTCAGACCGTGGATGAAACTTGCCTCTACACCACCTGGGTGTTAGCAAAAATGCTTCTTATGTCTCAACACTCAGGGACCAGGAGTAGCTCAGGCTTTGTCTTTCCTAAGCAGTAATGTCAGGCGCTCCTGAAGAACATGAACTTCTGAGGGCCATTGCTTTCATGCCAGGAGCTAATAGAACGTGGCAGAACCAATAGTTTGAACCTCCCCATGTCTGTTTTCTTCTAGAAAAAAAATTTTTTTCTGTACAGTGTCCATTTTATATCATTTCCTTGCATTTTGGTGTACATTTAGACATTATTAAAGGAATTTCTTTTGTAAAAGCTCACGGCACAGTATCTCACACAATTATATGACCTTTAAAAATATTTTTGATCCTTCTTCAGATATGAAGTAAATTGTGGCCATGAGCAGTGTTGGATTAAAATGTAAAAGTATAATTTGTGAAAAAGGAAGTCAGGGCATGTATTTGGGAATCAAACAAACTCTATAAACTAATACAGAAAAGTTTTTAAAATTTGGTAACTGATAGCTGCCTAGGGTAACTTTTTTTTCTTTTTTCTTTTTTCTTTTTTTTTGGATACCAGGGATTGAACTCTCGACCTCACGCTTGTCAGGCAGGCACTTATGCCGCTGAGCTAAATCCCTGACCCTGAGTAACATTTTTAAGGGCAGTTTCTATGTTCTTCATTTTTCCCCGATGACAAAGCAAAGCAAGGCTTCCTGTGGGAAAAAAAAAATGAAAGAAAGAAATATAAACTTAATATTGAATAATGGCATCCCAGTAGTAAAGGAATGATAAAAATTAAGCCTGGAATTTAAAATAGTTTGGATATTGAAATATCCTAATTTCCAGAGGAATAAATTAGTATGAAATATATTTCAGATTAAAAGTTTAGTGATTGTTGACCCACGTTTTTAGACAGAAGAAAAATTTTAATGTAGCTTCTATAATGAAAGTAAATAAAGAATTTAAATAAAATATTTAATTTTCAAAATGAAGTATTGTTCATATAACAGCACATTTCTCTGAAAAGGTTTAAAAAATTACCAGGTGTGCCAAATGCATCTTTCTTTCTTTTTCTTTTTTGGTGGACTTGAGACTGAGCCCATAGCCTTGCATGTGCACTCTACCACTGAGCTATGTCCCCAACATACAGATACATTTTCATATTCTTGTTTTCATCAGCTTCTGGAATCAATAAAAAAAGAAGTCAGCACATAATGTCTAATGAAAGTTATCCATCTCAAAATTTTCCCACATTTCTTTACCCTAGTTCATTACTGAAAGAACTGAGGTATGAGAACAAATAAGTAATAGTAGACTAACACTAACAGTAGTAGCAAATATTTATTGAGTAATTCCTGAGAGTCAGACTCCAAGAGTTTACATAAATTATTTCATTTAGTTCTGAAGCAACACAATGAATACTCTTATCCTTCTTTCCAGAGCAGGAAATCAGTAACCAATTCAGCTAATATTTATGGTGCATCTGCTATGTGCTGAGTCCTAAACTATGCCGTTCACTATGTTATCTTTATTTACAAAACATTCTCTTTATCATGTGGGTATTTACCTTTATTTCACACATGAGGAGATTGAAGTTGAGTGACTAAGTGGCTTATTCAAAATCCCATAATGGGTAGACAAAAGAGATTTAAGGCCCCTTGGTACCCCCTTTTGCTTTTTTTTTTGTCTCAACCTGCATTTAAAATCTTTTCTCATCTTGTTTATTCCCTATGCATTTATACTCTAAAGAAAAGATGAGTGTAGACAAGGCAACTTGAGAATCAAGAGTACGCTTTAGACTTCCTCCTTCTCCCTGTTTCTGCCCATGTCTTACACTCAGTAGTTCTGTAACTCTTGCTGGTAACAGACAACATGTTTATTGGTGCAATACCTAAGAAAGTCCACAAAACAGCATTGTTATTAGACTTGAAAAGACAGTGATATTTGCACATTTTTCATGAAAATGTGTAGTCCCCAAGAAACGAGATCATACTAGATTAAAAGAGAGATTTAGGCAGTTACTTTCTATCCTACTTAAGCAAGAGGCAGTGTAATAACAGAGCAAAAAGTTAATTAAATCAAAGAGATTAGAGTCTATTACCAACTCCACCGTTTACTGCCAGTGTGGC
>RJWT010011198.1:0-23548 GCA_004365215.1 Cuniculus paca
ACAATCTATAGGCATAACTACTTCTGGAGAGCGAATTAGACATGAGAAACCATTAGTATTATTGCTTTCATGAAGACTCTCTCTGTTCTTTGGTTTGTTTGATTGTGCAGAAATGAAGGGAGCTGGGGATCAAACCCAAAGCCTTGCACATCGTGTGCAACTGCTCTACGTGTCTGCTAAACCCCAGCTTGATTGTGTGTAATTTTAAATTTAAAAAATTGGGCTGAAAAAATTTTATAAGGAAACTTTTATTAATGCAATGCCTGGATTTTTCTTTTTTTCTGTTTGTATTTGCTATTCTGAAGTGGTCTACAGAATTATATTCATAAATATTTGTACAAATTACTCACTGGCAGCCGGGCGTGATGGCTCACGCCTATAATTCCAGCACTCGGGAGGCTGGGACAGGAGGATCGTTGTGAGTTCGAGACCAGCCTGAGCTACAAAGTGAACTCAAGGCCAGCCTGAACGGCATAGTGGGAACCTGTCTCAAAAAGACAAGGGCCAGGGATCTAGCTTAGTGGCCTAAGTGCTTGCCTGGCAAGTACAAGGTCGTGAGTTCAATCCCCGGTGCTGCAAAAAAAAAAAATTACAGGCTAATTTGTAATGAATTTTTTCTGAGAAATTTGGAGATATTTCTAACTTGTATCTGATAACATTACATGCAGCCAACTTGCATTCTGTGAAAGATCCTTTTTCTACCATCATTTAGTATGTTTTAGCAAGAATAGTCAATACTATGTTTCTATTGTTGATTTAAGAAGATATATACATTTTAGGTTTAGAAAGATAAGGATAAATATCATTTTGAGTAATCATTAGGGTAACAATTAAGGTATGATAGAGAAATTCTGTCAATGTTCCACATTGGTGATCATACATAATTAACAAAGATTGACACATTTTTTGTGATGCCAAAATAAAGAATAGTTCATAAGCATAATTTCTTCTCTCTTCTCTTCTCTTCTCTTCTCTTCTCTTCTCTTCTCTTCTCTTTCTTTCCTTTTTTTTTTTTTGTCTTTTTGAGACGGCATCTTCCTATGCAGTTCAGGCTGGCCTTGAGATCACTTTGTAGCCCTGGCTGGTCTCGAACTTGCGATGATCCTCCTCCCTCAGCCTCCTGAGTGCTGAGATTACAGGCATGAGCCACCACGCCCGGCTATAGGCATAATTTCTTCAATATAGATCACATATTTCCCATGACACATCTATTACATTATTAGTGAGTTGAATATATCAAATCTAGGTAAAAGAACAGTTAAAAATAACACTTTAAGAAATAGGAATTGCATGGAAAACTGAAATAGTAGTGGAAATCAATACAAGATGGATTGAGTCAAACTTAATAAATCTTGAACATCTTGTTGAAATGTAATTTCATGACACAATAAAATTTGAAGAAAAGCAAAATTATGAATAAAATGGCATTATTTCAGAGAGATAACTTGCCAACACATGGGAAATAACTCCATCAGGAAGAATCCAGCCAGCATGTATTTTTTCTCTAACGTTAATTTAGACTTCTTTATGATTTCTTTAGTATTGATATGCTACTTGAATCAGTTTTAGTGATCCAGCTGGCAACTGCCAAATAAAACTCACAGTGGTCATTGAAAATTTTAGTGAAAAGCTAGCAAGTCACGATGATGCACGCCTGTAATACCAGCACAGTTGGGAGAGTGAGTTAAACTGAAGCCCAGGTCTGGGAATGTAGCTTGGTGTGAAGGCCCTGGGTTCAATCTCCAGTAGTAGAAAAATAAATTAAAAATTTTTTAAAAGACTAGTGAAAGTAAAGCCTCTGTGAAAATTTCTCAAAGATCTAAGAACAAGATGCTTTCATTAATTAAAACGTGGTGCTGTGAAATGGAGAAGGCAAGTGAAGTCAGAGGGGCTGAGTGCCAACAAGATACCTGCTACATATAGATTTATAAACTAAATCCCATCTTTTTGAGCACTCATTTTGATCATTTTCAGTGGAAATAATCACCTACATACTTATTACACAGATTTCAAGTAAATTTGTGAAACTGCTTATAAAATTTCAAAGCATGTAGAATATATGTGCACAACATATACTCTTACAAGTATGTAGTGCTTTTCTATTGTGTGGTGTTATTTAAGTGGTGTAGTTTGTATTCGGCATGGCGGTTTATTAGCATCTACTTTATTGTACGCATTCTATTGTAACTATACAGAACAGAAAAATTATTTTCTTATAACATCAAATTAAAATATGATACATAAACTCAAGGCAACAAAAAGTCTTTATATAATTTTCTGCTAATAAAAGTAATATACAATTTATGATTTCTTTGATCGCATTGTTAGCAAAGTTTCTGCTTCCTTATTGGCTAGTTCTTGGCTTTGGAACTGCATAGAATAAAGATTAGATCATAAATGTAGTTCTGTATCCATGGAAACATACATTTCTATTTCAACACTTTGCAGGTAGTTATTTTCACTTGTAGCAATAACTTAGCTTTTCTTTGGTAGAAAGAGGGAATGAATGGTTCAACAAATGACCTGAGAATAATCCCTACAGTCTCAATTCTCTTAGGGGGTCACAGCGGGAGGAGACTAGAACTTGGGTAGCTAGACATTAATATGTATCATTAATTATTATAGAGGCAGATCATAGGTCAGAAATTTAATTAGACCAGTTTTCAGTTAATAAATTCAGATCAAGAGGTCAAGGAAAAAATATCAACAGTTCCAACAGCTAAAACAAAAACTGAAAAGGATGAAGTTACAGAAAGTCAGTAATCAAATAATAAAAAATATTTGGCTAAAAATGTAACCTTAATTTGAAAACATATATATTCACATCTCACATTTTAAAACAAATGAGTATCAGTGATTTGAGGGCAACAAAGTGGTTTAGTCAGGCAGGTGAGCCTGATGGACCCATGGCCCAGATGCTGTGAGCCCATTTTGAAAATAAGACCTTTTTTAGCCTGGACTTACCCTAATTTATGTAAGGAATGATTCAGTGAGTGAATGGGACTGTAAATTTGTACTTGAGGTGAAATGCAAGGGAAAGGGTAAAAGGAGTTTCTGAATATTTAACAAAATAGAAAATACTCTCATAAATTATCTTTCTCATGTACTGTCAGATTTTTTTTTTCTGTGCACTGGGTAAGTACAGCGTACAACTAGGAGGCTAGCAATGGTTTTAACTAGGAGGCATTGCAAACTGGTTAAATACTGATTAAAGAAAGTTTTAAGTAGTTACGAGTATAAAACAGAATGGATTAAGAAGAGTTGTTGTATAATGCCAATTGTAAAATAGGTTGATATTTAGTATGTATTTATTAAAAACCAATTAACATATTAGAAAGTGTTGCACTAATTAAAACCACTTTTAATTTTGGTTATTCATCTCTAAATTTAGTCACAGCACTTTCATTGAGTTTCAAAAATCTGTGGATATTCATATGTAGATAACCTTTGTTCTTAGTTTAAATGCTATTATAATTAAAATCAGTTTGTCTGTAGCTAGGTATTTGAACATAGTTGCATATACTTAAATTTTGTAACTGTGGTTTTACCCAATGCAAGAATATAATGTTGAAAAGATTTTAAGGTATCTAGTAAAGTAAATCCTTGAAAGTGGTGATCAAATCCTAATATAATAACTTAAAACTTTTATGTATCATTGTTCTAGTATCTGTATTAATCACAATATTCATCTTTGATTCTAATACCTATGTGACAGTTTTTATTATGGGACTATTTATATCTTTTAGATATATACTTGAGTATATTTTAAAATAGCCCTTTAATATTAATTCTAAGAGCTCAACTAAAAAGCAATAATAAAATTGAATGTAATTTTAAAGTACAAAGCTAAATAATTAAAAATTATATATTTATGTTTGTAACCAGAGATAAATAATATTAACATGGGTTAAGAAACTGCATTTTGGGGGTTATTTACAATGGCTTTGCCCATTTAATTTCTTTTTATATCAGGTAACTTCATTTTAGAGATGGAAAAGCAACTAACAAATCATGCAAAAATACAACTTGCTATAGTAAGTTGTATTACTGTTGCCCAGGCTCATGGAGTTACTCTGTTGATGTAACAGTTATCCAGGATTCTTTCACAAGTAGGGTAGAGTAAAAACACGGTAACCCCTTCTCTCCTCTGGTGCCAAATCGTAAGCATAAAACAAGATTTTACATAAGGGATAGCTTGGGAGGTCCACCTGGTGATGAAGATGTCTTTTGAGGTTTATCGATTGGAGGGGATACCATGCTGCTGTACTGGAGATATTCACCAATTCCTTGAACTTTTCTCAAAATTTCCCAAAAGAGACCTACCAAAAATCACGCTATTTTAAAATATAATTAGTGGAAAGACCAGTATATAAACTAGTCTCCTTACATAGGTAAGTGCTTTGAAAGAAAAAGGTTGAAACGATATTATTCATTTTTCAAATTGTTCATTTAGATAAAACTGACATGTTTTCTATTGCACACTTAAATTACAGGTGTGATTCTGAGTTTTACATAGTACTGGCTTAAAACCTTTTCTGTGTTAATTTCTGTGTATATTTAAACAATTATTTGATCAAGGTGCACATAGTGCACAATAAAGTACATGTAATGGGAGAGAAATACCGTTGATTTTGACCAAGGCATCCACTGGTCAACTTTAAATTACATAGCAGCAGGACTCTCCTTCCTTCCATTAACTCATTCGAAAAATTTCAGGAATTTATGTCAGAGTGTTCTAGACTTTCTTACACTTACTTGAGCAACCAGAACTTCTGAACATTTTGCCTAAGGAACATCATATAGGATTTTTTTAAGTGTGGTAATTAGTGTTCTTAAGGACACTGGTATAACATGTGGGCAGTTGTTACCTAACGCAGATAGAGGGTTTGACTATGGTAGCTAACACAGAACCGTCAGAAAAACCTAGGTCAAAACTTTGCTTTCCTAGAAAGGGAAAGGGTAGTAAGGTACTGGAAATCTGCTTTCCAATTACTTGAATGTCATCTTTTATAGAAGAAAGTTTGTAGTGAAGAATTCAGCCTGAATTTTATTCTTCTTATAAGGCCACGTAGGTTACTTGTCACTGCTGGAAACATTCTGTCAAGAAATAACTTTTAGGTGCTTGGAGATGCTGCAAATAGCATCTTTCCAACACGTAGATGGAAACACATAGGGCTGTTCATTAGCCCTAATGTTACACCAGAGTGAGTTGTTGATAATACATTTGTATTTGCTTTTTAAGTACAGATATTTTGGACTTTCAAGATAAAATTATTAAAGGTGCTATTTGTAGATAGCATTTAGTTTCATCATTCTCAACTGGAATATTTCCGTTTATATAAATCTATTTGAGTCTAGAAAATATACCATATACATTTATATTTTGTGATGCTATTAATTATATAATTTATAAAAACAGATGCTCCTATATGGCCATATTTAGTGTAGCAGGTATTTCATTTGCAAATTTCCAAAATAGGCTGATATGTTATGAATCTTCTTTTTTCCCCTTTTAATTTCACCTTAACTTAAAAACACAGTTTAAAGATTCTTCGCTTATTTTCTTCAACATCATTTTTAACTAGATGATTTGGGCTGTTCTTTTAAAATAGAAGCAGAAATTTCAACATCAGTTTTGACTCTTCAGCAGTATTGACATTACTCACAAAAAACAAAGGCGTCCATAGTATTTGCCAGTTTGTGTGACTCATAACATTTGTACTTTTTCCTTTGACGTTTTTTCCCCCTCCAGAAAGGCATGTAAATTAGTGAGGACTTTCCTTCTCTATTTTCATTGTGTTTGTTGTTTGTTGTTATTGTCATTTTTAATCTCTACCTAGATTGCTGCGTACCTTTGCAGGTAAAATGTTTTTCCTTCTTGACATTGGCCCTTTATAATGTGTTCCAAATTTGAGCATATTCTACAATTTCTAACCAAATTAAAGTTTTTTCTTGCTTTTCTTGTTTGTTAAGCTGTATCCTCTACTTTTTCGGATAATCTAGGAGTGTCATTGTGAACAATGGTACACCACTTTAATCTTTTATATACAGTTTTTTCAAAAACGGTGCTTTTTTGATGCTTGGGGGACTTTAAGCCTCTAACTTGTTGCAGTGGAAATACTTTCACAGGCCCACAAGGTGAGCTAATGATTTTACTTTTATCTGGTAGGTCAAATATCAACTGAACAAGAGTCTAAAGGCACAAATGCACTGAAAAATTTCAAAAACCATATAGAACCTCAGTAATTTTTCAATTACTTTAAAGGTAGCTCTGCTGGCTCCATTTCTAAATATCTCTCAGTCATTTGAGGGATATAAAAATATTTTCCACTTGATAAAATACAGATATTTTGAGTCAAGAAAATTCTCTTTGCAGCTTAGATGTAGCATTAAAAATAGAAAATACGCTGCCCTGGGAATCTGAAGACCTGGTTTCTTGCCCAGACTTTTCTGTGACTTTTCCTGAATCCTTTCATGCTTCTCATTTCTCCTATTATCAATTGTCTAGCTTTTCTGTGACATACGGGGGCACACTTGAAAAACTGTAACCCTGTAAAAGCACTATAAAAATACAAACTTCTATTGAAAAACTCATAACAAAAATATTACCTCAGTTATATTGTCATTTAACATTTGATTTAATTTGAAATTATTAATGTTAAAAAGATGATAAAATGTGTATTGCATGCTCTGATCATACAATATAGATATACAGTGAAATATGCTTTCTGCTTTGCCTTTTTAGATGAATTTCTGTTTATAGATTGTAAATATGTACCATAAACAGTTATATGTATGATATAATCCCTGTGAAGTAAATTGACTTGTTAGACCTATCCAAAAAAATTATTTCATTTTAATATACCACTGTTTTTCTAATATTAACTTTTCAATGTATATGCTGTCCTTTGATGTCTAAATCTCCATTTCAACATCTGTTATATTTTCAACAAAATCTAAAAAAGGAATATTTCATTAAATGTATTTCTTTCATTTAAAAATAAAATCAAACATTTTATTTTGATAGACTGAAAGTTCTAGATGTTATTAAGTATCAGAAGCTTTGCCTCATTAGTAACCTAGTGGAAGATCAACCACCAAATATAACAGAAAGAATATCTTTTATTCATGTTTCTTTTTAAAAATATATAGGCAATAATAATAACCCATATAAAATGATAAATGTATTATATCCTTAAATTATATATCATGACTAACATGAACCTATCTCTTCAAGCCGGGGTCATCAGGATTTTTTTCTCTTTCAAAATTTTAAAAGTAGCCATGGCCAGTGCCATTTGTGGACTCTGGAGGGAGAGAACAAGGACTCACCAAGAGGCAAGGCCCCCCACTGCAAACCAGTGCTGTGGGGACACCGTTGGCAGGGGTACAGCCAGACTCACGCTTTTCCCTATGAGTCAGCACCATTTGTGGACTGTGTGGGGACAGAGCAAGGACTCACCAAGAAGCAAGCCCCCACTGCGAGCCAGCACCATGTGTGGGCCACAGCCAGCAGGGGGACAGCCAGACCCCAGCCCCTACCAGCACACAGGCTGGCAAACAGGTAGAACCAGCCCACCCCCACCCCCGTAAACAACTGGCTGATCTGGAGAAACACAGACTGTGATGATAGCTATTGGGGTGAGATGCAGTTTGATGCCTGTGGTGCTTTGGTGTTTCACTGACCTTGCAGGTCTAGGGCCAGTGGTCTGATCATCCGTTCAGAGGATAGGGGTACACAGTGTGGCATCTGGGGGGATCTCCTTCTGAGGATGGTAGCCATTGTTGATTCCCTATTGTCTTGTTTTGAAGTGCTGTGTCATTTTCATTGTTTTGTTGGGTTGAGTTTTGTTCCTTTCGTTCTATTTGATTTCATTATATCCAATGACATGAGCACCTATCTCGAAGATAGCAAGATATATTACGGTAGCCATTTTGGATTTACTATTGTGTTGTTTTGAAGTCTTTTATTGCATTCATTGTTTTGTTTTTATTGATTCTATTCTGCTCTGTTCTGTTTGATTTTTACTATGTCTGAAGGTATGGGCAGCTATTTTGAAGACAACAAGAGTCATTATGGTAATTATTGTTGATCTTGTTTTGTTTTGAAGTCCTGTGTCAACTACAGTGGTTTGTTTTGATTGGTTTTATTCTGTTTTATTTTCCTTGGTTTTATCCTCTTTAAAATAAAAAAAAAATTAAAAGCTATAGATATCGGTCATTGCAGCCAAATTAAACCTCTCCTCCTTTAAATTGTATTATTAATACAGAATTTCCTAAGAAAAATTAAATGAAAAAAGAAAAGGGCAGAGCATTATTTCATATAGTTAATCTTTGAGTAAAAGAAAATAAATGCTTGCTTACATATATGTAGATTATTTCAGAAATTAAATACCAAAATTTGTTAAAAAAAAAAAGTAGCCACAAATTATTTTTGTCTCTTTTCCTTCATAATCTGGAAACTGCCTTTATCTTCCAACATTTTCACTTCACCAAGGTCTCTGCAAAATTTTAGGGACTTATAATTGAGAATAATTTTTAAATGAATTTTTATAAAAACACATTAAAATAGAAACTGTGTAGTAAAAAGTAAACTAAGTTGTTGTATAGTAAACACATTAAATCTAAATTTATGTTTAGAATCAAAGAAAAAGAAAGAGGTAAGAGTTTAAATGTATCACCTCTTTTAAAGTAGACAGAAGATAGTAGTGATTCTGTTTCAGAATTACAATATATCCATCAGATCACCATTGTTTTATCCTAATCCCTTAAGCCTTGTACATATACTTTTTCACAGTGAAAACTGATATTTAAAAATAGTGACCATGGATTATTTCACGGTCCTGGAGTGTTTTCAAAATCTTCAAAGGAAGATAAAAGTAATATACATACACATATACATGTATATATATATATATATATATATATGTGTATATATATTATATATTATATGTATGTATATATTATATATATGTACACACACATATATATATAGCTTGCCATGCTTAGTGTAGTACACCTTACTTCTTGCTGTGTAATACTGATAAATGAGCTAATTATCTCTTTCATATACAAGCCATGCAAACCAGCTCCACTTGTCTCTCGTGTATGTATGAGGTAAAATGGAAGTCCCAAGTGACTAAAAGATAAAAAGCAAAACAAAAAACCAGAAAGACCTCTTAAGTACATAGATGAATAGAGTAAAATTCTAACCTTTTCTACAAAATGTAACCTGCCCAGAATTTAGATAAGCACTTTTTCAAATCTTTGGTTATCTAAGAGATTTTTAGTCTTGTGACATTTAGGTTCCTGAAATGGTGAAGATGCAGGGAGTATTTTTTGCCTGTTGCTGTAACTCACAGAGGCAGACAGTAACACCCCAGCCCTTCCATAATTCATGTAAGATGTACAAGTATGTACGGTATGTTTAAACTTTGGGACACCTTGGTCTCCAAAGCCTGAATGAAGAACTTATAATACTTGACCAAATGTTATCCACTTCCATACTATACTACTTATTAATTCTAACCAGTCAACTCATGTGAAGAGGGGAGAGAATAATGTTGGAATTCCTGATGTTAAGGTACTTGCTCTTTTACTGAGGGAAAAAATTAACAGTGAAGAGAAAATCAGGAGCTTGGACTGCTTCTCCAAAGTCCAAACCTACTTTCCTCTGTAAATTCCACCTCCTTGATAAATCTCCTGTATAAATGAGAACACAGCTCTTCAGAAATTGACGGTGAAGGCTCACTTATATATACAGTCTAGGTTCTTAACATATGATTCATTGAGGTAATGGATGTTTAACTGGGTGGACACTGAGACAGACAAAAAGAAAATGACTGACTTAACTGACCAGAAAGCATGAACTACTTGTGGAGCAAAAGTCTGGAGAGCTCTAGACCTATGTCAAAGTGAGAGTTCCTCAGGAGGTACTCACCATTTTATGAACACCTGTACTTTGGACTGTTCTGAGTTCAAATCTCCTGAGCCTTGTGCCAATTTATTTCTTTTCATTCATGTCTCTCCATATAGTCTGGTCCTGCTACTGCCTGTGCAAAGGTCATTTATTACACACAGTTCGTCTTAATTCACAACAGCCATGATTGGATTCTCATATTTAATTTGGTAGAACCAAACTAATAACTTCATTGTTTCCAGTGCTTTTTTCTTTGGTTGAAGAAATCAAGGGTTTTTTTTTTAAGGTTAAATTATCTTTTATGTCAAGTTTCTGTGGAAGTTGTTTACAAACAAAACACTCCATTGTATGATATACTTACAAAGTAATGTTTAAAGACAGGACAGGGGATATAGCTCAGTGGTACAAGCGCCTACCTGGCACGCATGAGGTTTTGAGTTCAATCTGCGGTACAAAAAAAAAAATGACTAAAAGACTGTGTAACCATTAATCCTGATATTCATTGGATTAAGAAATGACCAACAGATTGGTAAAACATCCTCCTGAGTTTGTCTATGTGGGTCATGGAGGTGTTACCTTGGGTATATATATAGTCTCTCGTTCATTCCTTTCTGGCATTTTTCCCTTTCTTTGCTTCTTAGCCACCATGAAATGAGCAACCTTTGATCCTACGTATCTTCCCCACATGATGTTTCTGCCTTAGAGCCATCCAATCATAACTTTAAAGTGAGATAAATTAAACCTTTGCTCTTTTCAGTTGTTAGTTACTGTGTCCATCAATGAGAAAACTAATACAGAAAATTAGAACCGTAGAAAATGAGTAATTTCTGTGACTACACTTGACCATGTGAAGCCTTTGGAACTGATTTGTGAGGGTGAAGGTTTAGAGATACTGACTAGAGAAATTCTAGAATGCTATGAGCAGAGCATGATAGGTGATTCTGGTTACAGCTTAGAAAACCAGAATGCTCACAAGACTGCAGACAATAAAGACAAGGCTTGGGAAGTTTCAACTGGGAAAAAAGACTCTACTGGCAGTTGGACTAGAGGCCATGTATGTATGCTTTGACAGAAAATTTTTCTGCATTTTTGCACATGTACTGAGACTTTGAAAGTAAGATTAAGGGTAATGTACTAATGTGATGAAGTGTCAAGACAGGCTAATGTTCAAGCTGCACCATGGGTACTGCTAGTTTTTTCTTAGCCAGATGTATAGTGAGAATCAGGCAAAAATCAGAGCATGAAAGTTTGAAAACCTTAAATTTGGGCCCAGAAGAAACCATGTGAATCATCAAGATGTAACTTCTATAGAGGTTAGTGTAGACCTTAGTGGCAGTTAAAAAAAAAAAAAAGTACTGTGTACAGAGGAAAAGAACAAAAGTGCCTTGAAGGCATTTCATGAATCAGCAATACCCCATATATTGTAGGGACAAGGGTGAAAAATAGTACTCCCTCATTTGTAAAGAGAGTCCCTGGGATCTCTGCTTGAGAAAGGCCTCCTAGCAAATTGTTCCCCAGAATTCAATTTCTTTCACTGTGTACACCCATTCACACACACAGAGGCTACTGCAGCCATGATTCAAGGGGCCTGACTGTTGCTTCTACTGACAACCAACCTTATCATTGTCCATCTCATGCTGGTTTTACTGGTATGCAGAATGTAAGAGTTGTGGAGCCAAGAAGACTTCCACCCAGATTTCAAAGGAATGACTTGGAGCCCAGGCATGCAGCCCCTGAGAAGACAGTGAGTAAAGTTGTGAGAATTAAGACAAAGGCGTAATGGAAACCCTAAGAAGTAAGAGAATGCCAGGAATATGGAATATCTGCTGAGGAAAGCTTTAGGCTATGAGTGAAGCCAACCAAAGAGAGAGACTGTGTGAGCTGCAGCCAGAAAGGCCATAGTAGTATCCTTTGGGATTTATGTTTTACCACCATGTTCCCTGAATGCCAGGTATGAAGTCATAAGACTAAATGTTTGCCTGCTGGTTTTCAGTCTTTCTTTGGCCTTATTCTTTTTTATCCTTCTATACTTCTCTTGGAGTGGGCTACCCTCTGTTATAACTTAGGATTTTGTAATTTGCTTTTGGTTTTTACACAGGCTCACAGTTAAAGAGTCTCAGAAGAGACTTGTCCTTGGACTTTTGAAAATAGTCCAGGGGTTTAGCTCAGTGGCTCAAGTGCTTGCATAGTAAGCACAAGGTCCTAAGTTTGACCCCAGTACCAAAAAAAAAAAAAAAAAGAAAGAAAGAAAAAAAGAAACTAGAATTCTAGAACTGTTGAGACTTTGAGGAATGTATTATTGCTTTTCTTGTCCTACACAGGATAGTTGCATTATATTAGGCACAATTATGAACTTCTTATTGTCTTTTTCTTGAGATTAAGTATGGTTTAAGTACATGTATTTGGGTTGAAGTTGACAAGGGATGCATTGCAACCATTACTCCTGATACATCAACTTCACAGGATTAAGAAATGTCTCTTAGATTAGTAAAGCATGCTCATGAGTGTGTTTTTGTGGGGCATGGAGGCTGGTCTTGGATATTATGTACAGTCCCTCAACCATTTCTCTCTCCCTGGGTTGCTCTGCTCTGCTTTCTGGTTGCCATGAACTGACCAGTTTTGTTCCTTCATGTCCTTCTCCCTTGATGCTTTTGCCTTGAAGCCAGGCAATCATAGACTGAAAAAGGTGAACTAAACTGAATGTTTCCTCTTTTAAGTTATGAGTGTTGGGTGTTTTGTCCAGCAACATGAAAGTTGAGTATCGTGGGTCATTAATGAAGCTAATGAGTTTTCATTGAACCTGCAAGCCTAAATCCAAATGTGCATATTTATCATGTTCAGTATGATGGTAGGCAACTCATTTTGATCATTTAATATTATATAAAGTAATGACTTTTTGCCTTTAGTATTAACCATAAGTGACTAAAATGTGTACTGGAATTGCTAATATATTATTTTAAAGAAAATAAATTGGAGGAGCACCCAGATGGTGGAGTGGTAAGCAGCAGAAAAAGAGCCTTTCTGAGAGTTGCCATCCAGATGCTAGAATATAGCAACATGAGGAAGATAAGAAGAAAAGAAGTGGGTCCACTGGATCTAGGAAGGATCAGAAGCATGAATTGAAGGCTGCTGAGGGAGTGAAGAGAGAAACTTCAACAAAGAAGAAGGAGGTGGCTCGTGGCACCTTCTCCTTGAGTCAGGATCACTATGCAAAAGGAATGATTCAAACCTGCAGACACAAGGTGACTGCTGGCAATCCAAGAGGCCTCCTCTGAAAGAAGTAGCAGTGAAGAGGAACAATGGATGTGAAGGACTGCATGAGCTTTTGGGGAGTGCTGAAGGCTCAGTTGACCTGCAGGACAGAGCATTTGGCTGGGAGCCATCTTGGATAGGGGCTGACTGAGCTCAGAAATCAGAGGGGCTGCTGGCTTCTTCTTGCAACTCCCAGCTGGGCTCAGACCCATGAAAAGTACACTCATGACTGCAGGCCAAATGGGTCTGCTCTCAACCAAAAGGTGCAAGCTTACTGAGATTATTCACTACCCTGTCAAAAAGATACTGCTGATGTGCTGGAATAAATCAACACAGATCTGGACACTTGTCTCCACACGATGTCTGCCAGTGACAACAGAGACAAACCAGGAAGTGGACTTTCTCTTTTGCTCTCATTTTTCTGGTGGTGGTGGTTTTACATTTGGTTTTTGTTGTTGTTTTTCTCCTTCATTGTTTGATCTTGTTTTTATATGAGTGTGAATGTAGTTTATATCCTCTTTGTGCCTGTGACTCTTTTGTTTTTTGATGGACAGTCTAGAAAGATAACAAGGACTACAACTCCATGAACCCCAACAGGAAAAATCCACCAAGAAAGGTATATAATTATACAAGGAGGGGGAAAGTCAACAAAAGGAAAATAACATGACAAGGATAAGTCAATACATATCAGTTATAACTATCAATGTTAATGGTCTCAATGCACCAATCAAAATATACAGACTGGAAGAATGGATCAAGAAGCAAGATCCAAACAATATGCTGCATACAAGAAACATATTTATTTCAAAAAGAAATTCAGAGAATGAAAGTCAAAGGATGGAAAACAATATACCATGTGACAAGAACCCAGAAAAAGCTCAGGAGTAGCTATTATATTTGCAGACAGAGTGCATTTCAAGCCAAGACTGATTAAGAGAGACGATAAAGTTCACTACAACCTTGTAAAGGGAAAAGACCAAGAGGAAGACATAACAATCATAAATATATATGCAACAAATACCAGTGCACCAACTATATAAAAAAATACTAAGAGGTGTGAAAAATCAAATAAACCTTAATGCAATTATATTGGAAGATCTCAATACTCCACTATCACAAAAAGACAGATCAACTAGACAAAAAATCAACAATGAAATATTAGAATTGAACCAAACTTTTGAGTGGATGATCTTAGTGGATGTCTACAGAGTGTTCCCCACCCTACAACATTGGAATACATGTTCTTCTCATCTTCATACAGGATGTTCTCCAAAATAGACCACATACTAGCTCATGGAAGATGCTTAAGTAAATGTAAAGGAATTGAAATTATCCCATGCATATTATCAAAGCATGGTACAATAAAATTGGAAATCAAGGCTAAAAGAAGCCTCAAGACCTTCATAAAAACTTGGAAATTAAATGGCACCCTCCTGAATAACCAATGGATCACTGATGAAATTAAAGAAAAAATTAGACAGTTTCTACAAATAATGAAAACAACAGTACAATATACTGAAACTTATGGGACACAATGAGAGCAGTCCTAAGAAGCAAATTGATATCAGTGAATACCCATATCAAGAAAACAGAGCAAGTTCAAATAAGCAACTTACTGGTGAACCTCCAACTTTCAGAAAAATAAGAGAAGACTAAGCCAAAAGCTCATACAAGAGAGGAAGTTATAAAGATCAGAACAGAAATTAATGCATTGGAGACTAAAGAAAACAATGTAAAGAATCATTGAATGGAAGTGTTGGCTCTTTAAAAGATTAAAGAAAGCTGAAGATTTAGCTCAGTCACCTAAGCGCCTACCTGGCAAGTATGAGGTTGTGAGTTCGATCCCCAGTGCTACAAAAAAAAAAAAAAAAAAAAAAAAAAAAAAAAAAAAAAAAAAAAAAAAAAAAAAAAAAAAAAAAAAAAAAGAAAAGAAAAAAAAAGAAGATTAAAGAGAATTGGCAAACCCTTAGCCAAACTTATCAAAAAAACAAGGAAAGAAAAAACTCAAATCCACACAGTTAGCAATGAAAAAGGATGAAATCACAATGGACCTGCAGAAATCAAGAAGGTTATCTATACCTACTTTGAGAACTTGTATTCTAATAAGATGTAAAATGAAAAAGAAATGGACAGATTCCTAGGTACATATGAATTAACAAAGCTGAATCAAGAAGATATAAAAATCCTAAACTAATATCAATTAATGAAATTGAAGATGTAATTAAAAACCTACCAACAAAAAAAGTCCAAGCCCTGAGACAGTCACTACTGTATTCTACAAGAAATTTAGAGAAGACTTAATATCACTTCTTCTCAAACTCTTTAATGAAATTGAAAAGGAACCAATACTCCCAAATTCATTCCTGGAAGCTAGCATTACCCTGATACAAAAATCAGAGAAGAACCCAGCTAAGAAAGTGAATTACAGGCCAGTCTCTCTAATAAAGACGGTGTAAAAATCCTCAATAAGATACTGGCAAACAGAATGCAGAAAATCATCCAGAAGATTATACACTAATGACCAAGTGGAATTCATCCCAGGAATGCAAGGATGGTTCAACATATGTAAATCAATAAATATAATGCACCATGATCTACAGAGTAAAGTACAAAAACCATATGATCATCTCAATAGATGCAGAGAAAACTTTTGACAAATTCAAGCACTCATTCATGATTTTAAAAACCTATAGAAAATTGGAATAGATGTCTTTTTTTCAATACAATAAAAGCCATCTATGACAAACCAACAGCCAACATCATACTAAATGGACAAAAAATTAAAACTTTCACTCTAAAATAAGGATCAAGGCAAAGATGTGTACTCTCTCCACTCTTACTCAATGTAGTCCTAGAAACTTTAGCCAAAGCAATTAGACAAGCGAAAGAAATAAACAGAATAATGATAGGAAAGGAAGAAGCTAAATTACCATTATTGGAAACAGCCAGACACATTCCTGCACACCTACTGCCATTGGGATGCTTTCTTCCCTCAGGTAACCAGCACAGGCAGGGAGAAATAGCCACACATGCCTTGTGTACCCACATGCCACCATTGGAAACACTTGCTTCCTGCCAGCAGACAGTGTGGTCCAGGAGAATCAAACACACATGTCCCTGCATGCCTGCCACCATTGGTGGAGTCCCGATGTAGCCACATGGGCTGAGTGAAGGAGCAGCCCACCACTGCATGCTTATGGCCATCAGGGAAGCCTCACTGTAATTGTGTGATTCTGAAGAAGCCTACCTCATGCCCCACTTCTTTCCCAGGATCCTGGCTTTAGTGAAACATAGGCACCTGGCCCATTCCCCTACACTGTGCAGGTGCAGCAAACATGGGAAGTGCCTGGGACCCAACAACGGATGTGTCCAGAGGAACCCTGGAAAGTGTCAAGATGAAGGAACAAAAGGCAATCTCAGACCTCCAGCCCACACAGAGCAAGTCTGGGAGATGTATATGTGGAAGAAATTGGAAGTCACACATCTGAAAAGGATAGCAACTGAAGTAAAGAAACAACTTCATGGGGCTGTAAAAGTAATCATATCAGAAATAATATCTCAGGTAAAGGAAGAAATCACAAACATGAAAGAATTGCTGAGCATATCTAAAGAAGACAGATAAAAAAGAAAAGCATAGGAAAATAATGGAAATCTCAAATGAATAAAATAGAAAGAAATTACAGTGCATTAAAAAGATTCAAAGAGATATCCAGGAAATTAAAAACTCCATTGAAATCTAGCAAAACCAGTTGAAAGAAACTAAAGATAGACTTTCATACCTTGAAGACAGGATTGCAGCTAGGATTGTAAAAGAAAAGATCTCTTAACAATAACAAGGAACCAGGAAATAATAATTCAATGGCTACAAGATGATGCAAAGAAAAATAATTTAAGACAGGTGTCAGCAAAACAGCAGGGGTCAATATACATGACCTGAAAAAGACTATTTACAGAAGTAATAGCAGAACACTTCCCAAGCATGGAAAAAGGACCTGACATACAGATATGTGAAGCATATAGAACTCCAATTAGCCATAACTGAAATTAATGTACATGTACACATATAATAATCAGGATCCCAGAAATTCAACACAAGAACAGAATATTAAAGACTGTCAGAGAAAAGAAACAGATAACCTATAAAGGAAAACCCATCAGAATCACTGCAGACTTCTCAACACAAGCCATCAAGTCAAGAAGAGCTTGGAATGTAGTGTTTCAAGTTCTTAAAGAAAACAACTTTCAAACAAGATTGATGTACTCAGCAAAACTATCTTTCAAAATTAATGGAAAAAGGGCTGGGGATCTAGCTCAGCAGCCTAAGCGCTTGCCTGGAAAGGTCATGAGTTCAAGCCCCGGTGCTGCAAAAAAAAAAAAAATTAATTAATGGAAAAATAACATACCTCTATGATAAAGAAAAACTGAAGAACTTCATTTCCACCAAACCAACCCTCTAAGGAGAGCCAGAGGATATTCTAGACAGAGATAAAGATGACCATGGTTCCAGGAACAACAGCAGAGGGGGATCACCCTTCAGGGCAGGTAATTGAACAGAAGGGGAAAGTGGGGAACAAATGGCAGGAGGACAGCATGGCAGAGACAAACCAATGCATGCTGATCATATCCATTAATGTTGATAGCCTCAATTAACCAATAAAAAGAAACACAGGCAGAGTGGATCAAGAAACAAGATCCAGGGCCAGGGATTTAGCTCAGCAGCATAAGCGCCTGCCTAGCAAGCACAAGGTCGTGAGTTTAATCCCTGGTACCAAAGTAAAAAAAAAAGAGAGAGAGAAAATAAAAAGAAACAAGATCCATCAGTGTGCTGTATACAACAAACACATTTAACTCAAAAGGAAATTCATAGACTGAAAGCGGAAAGAAAACAATGTTCCATGTACCAGGAAACCAGAAAAAGGCAGGGATGGCTTGCCTATCAAATGCAGAATGGGTAAGAAAAATATGATATTTTTGTACAATGGAAAGCTATTCAGCTATAAAGAAGAATAATCTTGAGGCTCTTGTAGGTAAATGGATGCAACTTGCGATCATGCTCATGGGTAAAATGATTTGGACTCACAAGTGAACATCTTGTTATCTCCCTAGCATAAAAAACTGGTGGATTTAGTGGAATCCAAAACATACAATAGATATTGTGAAAGTGGTAGGGGAGGAAATGTCTAAAAAGGGAAGGTGGTAGCCATTGTTAATTTCCTATTATTTATTTTGAAGTCCCGTATCATTTCCATTGTTTGGTTTGGTTTGGTTTGGTTTGGTTCTGTCTTCTTGTTTGATTTTATTTTGTCTGATGGTATGGAAAACTATTTTGAAGATAACAAGATATATTATGGTAGCCATTGTTGATTTCCTGTTACCTGGTTTTGAAGTCCTGTAATGCTTTCATTGTTTTGTTTTGATTGGTTTTATTCTATTAAGTCTTGTTTTGTTTGATTTTATTATGTCTGATGATGTGGACAGCTATTTTGAAGAAATCAAGGGGCATCATGTTAGCCCTTGTTGATTTCCTAATTTCTTGTTTTGAAGTCCTGTATTCCTTTCATTGTTCTGTTCAGATTGGCTATATTGTTTTATTTTGTTCAGGTTTTTTCTCTTTAAGAAAAAATATCATTACTTGCAGATGACATGATACTCTACATAGAAGATCCCAAAAACTCCACTAAAAAACTGCTAGATTTAGTAAACAAATTCATTATCATAGCTGGGTATAAAGTCAACACTCAAAAATCCATTATGTTTCTGTCATTTTCACTATGTTGGTTTTTCCTACCCAAGAGCAAGGGATATCTTTCCATTTTCTGATATCTTCTTTGAACTCCCTTTTCAGAGTACTGTATTTTTCAATGTGTAGATTTTTAACTTCCTTTGTTAGGTTGATTCCTGTTTTGGTTACTTTTTCTTCGTTACTGAGACAAACACCTGACACCAAAATGAAGCAAGGAAAGGTTTATTTAGCTCACAGTTTCTGGAGATTTCAGTCCATAATCAGCTGGCTCCAAGGCAAAGTGGCACAGCACAGGGACAGCACTTCAAGGCAGCAGCCAGAGGAAAAGAGCAAAAATGCAAGCCTCTTCTCTATCCTCAAATTGTACACAGGCCACCCCCCCCCCACCTTCCCGGTGGGTGTAACACAAAATGTCCTTTCTCTCCATTGCACAGGATGAGGATATTTACAAAGAACCTTGACTCCCTGCTGAGTCTCTCAGTTAAACTTTTATACTGTGCAAGTTGACACAATGTATTAACCATAAGAATTCCTAAGTATTTCATTTTTATTTTTGATGCTATTGTGAAGGGATTATTTCCCTAATTTCTTTCTCAGTGAGTTTGTTGTTTGTGTACAGGAACATGATTAAAATTAGACCCATATCTTTCATCATGCAGCAAACTAAATTTGAAATGGATTGAAGATCTACATATTAAAATAGAAACATTAAGTCTGATGGAAGATAGAGTAGGTAAAACTCTTGAACACCTTGGTGTAGGCAAAGACTTTATGAAGAAAACACTGATCACACAGGAACTATTACAAAGAGTCAGCAACTGGGATCTTACCTTATTAAAAAGCTTTTGCACAGCAAGAGAAATCACCAACAGAGTGAAAAGAAAACTCACAGTGTTGGAGAAAATGTTGGCCAGCTGTTCCTTAGAAAAAGAATTACTATTGAGAACGTATAAACAACTCAAAAACACCAGACCTCCCAAATGTAAAGATCCTGTTCAAAAATGGGCATCTGAGATTAATACACACTTCTCAGATAGAGAAATACAAATAGCAAATAAATATATGAAAAAATGTTCAACATCACTGGTCCTTTGAGATACAAAGTAAAACAACACTAAGATTCTATCTCATTCCAGTAAGAATGATTATTATCAAGAAATCAATGAATAACAAATGCTGGAGGGACTGTAGGGAAAACAGACCCCTTCTCCACTGTTGGTGGGAGTGTAGACTGGTGCAACCACTGTGGAAATCAGTGTGGAGATTCCTGAAAAAACTAGGATTGGAGGTTCCATTTGACCCAGCTATTCCCATTTCTGGATATCTTCCCAGAAGAATGAAAAATATCATACCACTGCAATATATGTGCATCCATGTTTATAGCAGCACAATTTGTAATAGCTAAATCTTGGTAACACAAATGCCCATCAACCGAGGAATGAATAAAAAAGACGTGGTCTTACTATATAATGGAGTACTACTCAGCCATAAAGAATGATAAACTGGAGACTTTTATAGGTAAATGTATGCAACTCGAGACCATAGTCATAAATAAAATACATCAGACTCACATCTGTAAACATTATATTGTCTCCCTAGTGTGAGAAACTGAAAGAATGAATAAGACCCAAAATGTACAATAGATATTGTAAAATGGGAAGAAACTGTTCAAAAAGAAAGAAAAACTGGAATGGAGGAAAGGAGAAAAAGGAAAAACCAAAATTAAATATATATATATATATATATATATATATATATATATATATAATAGTTAAGATAGTTATACTACTAATTTTTCTTAGTTCATTGAAAATACAGGTTTGTGCAAATATTGTTTAAAAAATTAAATGCCTATATCTTGTACTCTTAGTAGCTAATTTAAAGATAACAACTTGAATGTATTAACCACTGTTACTTTCTTATTATCTTGATTTGAAATTTTATTTTTTTCTCCTTAAAATAAAATTTAAAAAGAAAATAAATGACTTACTTGATAACTAAAAGTAAAAAATAATGAGGCAGTAGTGATATGCAAAGATGCAACTGGAATTAAGTGTTTCCTGTGAATATTTACAGTTAAAGGAAAAATTATCATAGGATGTTTGCATGTCTCTAATAAAGAAAAAGGATATATATTAAAATGATTATTGCATTAAAATTTAAAAATTTTTTCCTTCACTAGAGTATCTTTTTGTTAGAAGCATTGTCTGTGTCAATTGGGCTCAAAGACCTCTTGATTATGTTTTAAAAAATTTTTATCTGTTGTTTGATAGATACAAAGAATGTATGTTATAGATAGTATTTAAGTACTAACACATACAATAAAATTAATATCATGAACTGTCTAAAGGAACTAAGAATTTGAGCACTATTTAAATTTCCATAAATAAAGGAAGGGAGGAAGGAAAGAAGAAAGGAAGGGGGAGGAAAGGGAGGGAGGAAATGGGAGAAGAGAGAGAGAGAAGAAAGAAAGAAAGAAAAAGAAAGGCAAGGAGGAAAGAATGAATAAAAGAAAAAAAACCAAAAAAAAGTGAGACAAGAAAGGAGGGAGAGAAAAAAAAATTTTTTTTGACTTCTTAAAACCATTCACCATATTTTTAAAAATTTGTCATCCACATTTGGTCTCTAATGAGTGATTTTTTTAAAATAACTACATGACATGTGATTTGTATAAAATACTTACTTGTTTTTACTGTACAATTTAATGGTTTTCAGTATAATATCCTTGCTCACAGATGGCTGAAACCATGGATAGATCAAACCCTAAGTATACTTCATATTATTCTATATGCCAAAGATTAAATTTAATATATAAATTAGGCACAGTAAGAGATTAACAACAATTTATAAGATAGCACAATTCATAACTATATTACAATGAAAAATTTAATTGACGTTTATTTCTCGAATTTTCTGTTTAACATTGTCATAACATGGTTGACCATGGGTAACTGACACTGCAGATTCAGAAGGACACTGTATTCACTGAGCTGTGCAGCCTTCACCACAATCAGTTTTAGAAGTTTTTCACCATCCCACCACCCCCATAATCATTAACAGTCATGTGTCATTTCCACCTGACACCCACAAACGTAGACAATCACCTAATCTTGTATTTGTCTCTATGGATGTGCCCATTCCAAGTATCTAATGTGTTTCAGATAAGTCAAATCATGCAGTTTATTATGACTGGCTTCTTTAACTTGTTTTCAAATTAGTGTGTTTTAGTTGCATTGTTCTATTACTAACATTACATTGTATAGATATACTTATTCATTTATCAGTTGATAGACCTTTGGTTGCTTCTACTTTGAGCTATAATGAATAATGTTGCTATGGGCATTTCTGTACAACTTCTGTGTAGACATGTTTTATTTCTCTTAGAAAATTAGGAATGGAGTGAATTGATTTTTATCTCCTCTATAGGATCTGACTCTGATTGTATTTTTTCCTGTGTGGATAACTGGTTGACTGAGCACAATATTTAGAGTTGTCACATCCCTGCTACACTGCAATGCCAGCTCTTTCCAATGTGATCCAGTTTCTAGACTCAATTCTATTCATCAAACTGATTTTTTTTTCCTGCTGTGCACTGTAATACCACACTGTGCTACAGTAACTTTATGTCAGGATCAAATTCTTGATAGAGAATGCCATACCACTGTTCTTCTTTAGGAGGTCATGTACCATGTTCATCCCTGTGCATTTTAGATTCACCTTGCTAAGGTTCGCAAAAGGTTTTCTTGAAATTTTAGTTAGACTACTGTTGATGTTATAGATCAACCTGGAGAGATTTTTCAATCACCATAAACTATCTCTTAGTTATTTAAATGTTCTTTAATGTGTTTAAAAGGGATTGTGTTTTTTCCTTATACTCTTACACATCTTTTGATAGGCTTATTTTAAAGAATATTTTATTTATTATCCTACTCTTAAATAATGTTTTATAATTTTTGCTAATGTACACAAAGTGAAATCATTTTTTGAATCTTGATCCTTTATTGAGACATTCATAAAGTCACTTTCTAATCATCTACAATTATTTTTCATTTGCTAGATATAATAACATCTTTTATTAAAGATAGTTTTGTTGGGGCTGGGGATTTAGCTCCTGAGATTGTGAGTTCAATCCCCAGTACCAAAAATAAAAGATAGTTTTGTTGTCATTTTCTTTTATGTCTTGTTAAATACATGTGAGTATACATAATGGTAATAGGAGTTTTCTCTTTCCTAATTTTATATTTCTTTCTTTCTTTCTTTCTTTCTTTATTTTAGTATTGGGATCACTCACAACCTTGTGCTTACCAGGCAGGCATTTGAGCCACTGAGCTAAATCCCCTTTTAAAATCTTTTCTGATTTTAAAAGAGATAGTTTAAAACTTTATAGTAAAAAAAAGGAATACGATTTACTGTTTAACAAATCTTTTATGCAATTAATCTTCTTTAAAATTCCTATTTAGCTAAAAATTTTTGTCATTTGTTATTTTTTAAAAACTAAATAGTTGTTGAAATATAACAAATATGGAAATGTTTGTGAGAATTTTATCATATGCTTTTCTGTGTATTGAGATAATCACCTTTTTAAATATATTCATAGAGTAAATTATATTTTAGGTTACTGTTGACATATCAAC
>RJWT010011199.1:0-23466 GCA_004365215.1 Cuniculus paca
AAAAGATAGATGTACATGTATAGGCTTATAAATGCCTAGAACTTCTCCTGAAGAGTTTCCAAGACCTATTTTATTATGTGTGATGGTATGAACAGCTACTTTGAAGAAAACGAGAGATTATGGTAGCCATTGCTGATTTCTTATCATCATGTTTTGAAGTCCAATAAAGCTTCTATTTTTTGATTTGATTGGTTTTGGTCTATTTTCTATTATTTGATTTCAATATGTGAGATGATGTAGACAGCTATTTTGAAGGGGACTGGAGACATTATGATAGCTGGTATTGTTGATTTCCTATTGTCTGATTTTGAAGGCCTGTAATGATTTCATTCTTTTGTTTTGATTGCTTTTATGCTGTTTTGTTTTGTTTGAATTTGTTGTGTGTGAGGGTATGGATAACTATTTTGAGGAGGGCAAGAGACACTATGGTGGCCACTGTTGGTTTCTTGTTGTCTTGTTTTGAAGTCCTGTGTTGTTTGCATTGTTCTGTCCTGATCGACTTTGCTCTGTTTTATTTTTGTTTTGTTTTGTTTTGTTTTATTCTCTTTAAAATAAAGAAGTTGATATAGAAGGACTTCATTCAATGTGATAAAAGACACATATGACAAACCTACTACTAAATTCATATTAAATGTAGAAAACTTGAAAGCATTTTCTCTAAAACCAAGAACAATACAAGGGTGTCTCTCCTACCACTCCTGTTAAATATTATCCTGGATTGAAAGTAATTAGGCAAATGAAAGAAATAAAAAGCATATCTATATCTGTATCTGTAGCTATCTTCTATTTCTCTATATATTCTATTTCTATATATATCTTCTATTTCTTATCTTCTATTTCTATATATATTATATATACTTATATATCTTTTATTTCTATATATATTTTATATATTCCTTTACATATATCTTTTTTATATACTTTATATATAACTTTGTGTGTGTGCGTGTGTGTGTGAAAGGAAAAGTTCTATTTTTATTCATAGATGACATGATGCTTTACATAGAAAACCCAAAAAGTTTCACCAAAAGACTTCTAGAACTAACAAATTTAGCAGTGTAGCAGGATACAAAAACTACACAAAAATCAGTAACATTCCCCCACACCTATAATGAACTCACTGAGAAAAACATTAAGAAAACAATACCATTTACAACTGCTTCAAGAAAGAGTAAATACCTTGGAATTAACTTAAATAAGGAAATGAAATAACATTAAATTGAAAACTGTAGTAGTCACAACAAAAAGGTCAATGAGGTTATCAGAGATGAAAAACCATTCCATAATGCTGGGATAAAACCAATATTGTCAAAATAGCTATAGTGTCAAAACTGACACATATTTAATTAACTCTCAAAAAAATATCAATAACTTTCCTCACAAAAATAAAGAAAATGATCCTAAAATTCCCATGGAACCAGAAGAGACCTGGAGTAGTGGAAGCAAGCCTAGGTATTGAGTAAAGTGGAAGACATCACAAGTTATCTACAATTATCAAGTTATATTACAAAGCTATAGTGATCAAAACAGCATGACACTGGCACAAACACACAGTAGACATGCAAAAGATGGAACAGTATAAAAGACGCACAAATGATACCAGCTAGGCACATTCAGTCACCTAATCTTTGTCAAAGTCGACAAAGCATACACTGTAGGGATATAAACATTTCATGAACAAATGGGGCTGAGAAAACTGGTTATATACATTCGGAAGACTGGATCTAGACCCATGTCTCTCAATACACTAAAATAAAATAAAAATGGATCAAAACTCTATATATTAAAACAGAAATAACTGGATGGTAGATAAAATAGGTAAAACTCTTGAAAAAACAAGCACACTTGAAGACTTGAAACAGATCACCCACTGAACAAGGAATATCAAGATTCAACAAATAGGAATATACACAATTAAAACTTCTGCACAGCATAGGAGTCATGAAATACAGTGAAGAGATAACATTTTTGCCAGCTACTCTTCAGACAAGGACTAAGATCTAAAATATATAAAGAATTCAAATAAGTAGATCCCCAGAAATAAAAGACTGTCAATTGAAATGAATAGGCACTTCTCAAAAGAATTACAAGTGGCCAACAAATACATGAAAAAATGTTCAGTGTCATTGACCATAAGACAAATGCAGATTAAAATAACAGTGAGCTTCCAGGTTATTCCAAGAAGGATGACTTTCATCAAGAAATCAAATAGTATCAAATGCTGGTGATCCTATAGGGAAAAAGGAGTCCTTTTATATGGTTGATGGGAATGTAAATTAGTACAACCACTATGAAAATCAATATAGCAATTCTTCAAAAAATCTAAAGTAGAAATTCCATTCAACCCACATATTCTAGTTATCTTCCCAAAAGAGTTAAAGACATCATATTACAGTGATACATGCATATTCATGTTTATAGTAGCACAAGTCATAGTAGTTCAGTCTTTGAAGCAAACTGTATATCCATGAATGTGTGAACAGATAAAGTGTAGCACATATGGGCAATGGAATACCACTCAACTATAAAGAAGGACAAATCTCAATCATGTGTAGGAAAATGGATGCACCTTCTTATCATAATTTTAAATGAAGTAAATCAGACACAAGCACAAATATTGTGTGATTTCTCTTATAGGAAAAAGCTGAATTATAAATAATTTAAAGGGAAAAATAAAGGACAGATAATACAAATTAAAGAGATAGATCCTTTGGAGATAGGAGGAAGATTGCAAGATGGAGGGAAGGAAGAGGGAGAGCAGAGCAGTGGATTTCAGATGTATTATTAACATGTACCAACTCTTCACAATAAGGATAGTCACTGTGCACAGTAAACGTAATAATAAACATAAAAAAAACTTCTCAAAAGAAAGAAAGGAAAGAAGGAAGGAAGGAGAAAGAAACAAAAGAAGAAAGGAAGGAAAGAGAGAAAGAAAGGAAGAAAGAAAAAGAAAGAAAGAAAGAAAGAAAGAAAGAAAGAAAGAAAGAAAGAAAGAAAGAAAGAAAGGGAGAAGAGATGTTTATTTTGGCTCATGGTTTCCATAGATTTTCAACAGGCCCCATGGCAAGAATATGATGACAGCAAGACATGGTTAAAAAATAAGATATATGTATATATATTCAACCCATGGCAGCCAGGAAGCAAAGAGACAGGGAGAGAGCTTAGGAATGACATTAAACCCTTCCAGGTCAGGCACCCTGTGAGCAGTCTAACCAAGCCTCACCTTCTAACAGCAAGCAGACTATACACTCATTAAAGAATGCACTGATGATATAACATTCCATGATCTAATCACCTTACAGACACATGAGGCTCAGGGGGAATATTTAGATCTAAACTATAATACTCCTTATGAGAAAGTAAGGCAAAATGCAAAATGTGCTGATGTCCAAAAGATTTTAAAAATAAAACGATTGTTTTGTTCACTGGTTTTCCTCTTCAACACGTCAAGCCTAAGAGTAAAGATTTTGATGTAAGAATTGAAAATACGACGCTCCTAGAAGCAGCAATGCTTCAAGAATTTGGAATGGTCGGCAAGTTTTTGGAGGTAACCCGATAAGCATGAAAATAAACAGAAAAGTAGACAAATAGGATTACATCCAATATAAATGTCCTGGACAACAAATGAAATCATCAACAAACTGCAGAGACTTATACGATGCAAGAAAATGTTTGCAAACTATGTATCAGATAAGGCGATAATACCCACAAAATACAAAGAAATCAAACAACCCAATGCTAGTCAGATATGGTGTCATAAACCTGTGGTCCCAGCATTCTGGGAGGTGTAAGCAGGAGGATTAGAGGCTTGGGACCACTGAGACACTTAATAACTGAGACTCTGTCTCAAAATAAAAGATAAAAAGGCCAGGGGATGTAACTCAGTGCAAAGACCCTTAGAACATGAATTACTGTAACCATTACAGGAAACAGTTTTTTAAAAAAAGATTAGCCAGGCATGGTGGTGCACTCCTGTAATCCCAGCACTCAGGAGGCTGAAGAAGGAGGATGGTTGTAAATTCGAGACCAGCCTGGGCTACAAAGTGAGCCCAAGGCCAGCCTGAACTGCGTAATGAGACCCTATCTCAAAACAATGAAAGAAAGAAAGAAAGAAAGAAAGAAAGAAAGAAAGAAAGAAAGAAAGAAAGAAAGGGAGAGAATATTCCATAAAAAATTAAAAATAAAGCTTCCATATGATCCATCAGTTCTACTCTTTGGTATACCTACAAAAGAAATGAAATCAATATGCCTGTTATATTTTTATATTTCTATTCTTTGTCATTTCCATTCTTCAATTAAATTATTCAGTGACAATTTATTTTGATTACAATATTTTTCATTTATAAAATTTACTTTTGGATATTTATACCTGCAATTTCTTTTCTATTTTACATTTGTTTCCAACTGAATACAAAATTGCTATTTGAAACAATTTTATGATACCTTCTTTAAAACCCTTGTCTATTGACTCTAACATTTACCCCATGTTGATATGAGGTCCTACTGACTGTCATTTCTCATTTCATTTGAAGTTTTCCAAGTCATTGCTACATAGTGATTTTGAACTATAACTTGAACAGTTTATTATGTTGTGAGAGTAAGCATTTACTGAAACAAGTTTTTACTGGATTTAGGCTTAAAATATATGTTCTGGCTTGCTTTTTCTGGGCTGATGTAGAATTTCAACTATAATACAGCCTGGTTTTCCTAGTTGTATATCAATTAATTACTCAGGTGACGGGATTCTTACTGTCTCTTCAGCACAGACTGGAGAGAAAGAAATCATCACACTGTCAAAGGGGCATGGTAGAGTTCAGAGTTGTACCCACATGTCCAAGGGGGAAGGCACCTACCTAGTCACTAGTGCAGGTCAGACACGGGTGCCAGAATTCCTCCACCAGGCTTCAGGAGATAGAGATGCCTCCAGATACCGAAATGGGGAAAATAAGAGACTTCCGCCTGATGCTGCTGCCGAACGGAACAGGTGCCATCTCATCACTGCTGGGAAGGGGGATGCAAGTCAGAGTTCCACAGGGAGAGGGATGTCATGGTGACTGCAGCAAGAGACTACAAGTCAGAGTTTTCACAGTCTTCATGGGGAAAGAATGGAACCTCCTTTCTCTGATAGGTGGGTGGGATTCAGAGCTCTCCTTGAAGCCTTCCATGCTGACCCCATACTGTTGGAAGAGGGTAAAAAAGATTCTACCCCTAGGTTATTGCTATAGCACCTGCTATAGCAATGTTACTTTTTCATGTGATATTAATCTCAAGGAAAGAAAAATATACTTTAAAAGGTTTCAATTCAGTTGACTTGTTCTCATCCCTGGTAATTCAGGTAGAAACATAATAGATTAGGGATTAGATATATAGATGATAGATAGATAGATAGATAGATAGATAGATAATGAGATAGTCTAAAAGAAAGATGGATAGTGCCAGATATCATATTAAGACCTACCTTTTACATTTATTGTATGACATAAATGAAGATAAGTAAGGGTTATTCAAATGAAAAAGTAACTGTTAATTGTGTACTATAATGTGAATATTTTTAACATTGCTATTTAACTTTAAAGGGTTCTAAATGTATTTTTAAAAAAGGGATTAACATATTTCTCCCTGAGATCATATACTAGAGGACAATATTATCTGGTAATTAAAGGATAATTTAAACTTTTTCATTATTTGTGTATTTCAGTTTATCTGAGAATGAAAATAAGGACATGGAATTTGGAACATTATTCAGGACTAATTAATGTGCAACATTTGTGCAGTATGTGGGCAACAGTAAGGAAATTTGAGGAGACACAAATCGCCACAAAGGCACAAAATTCTTAGAGAGATGTTTACAGAAAACAGATTTTTTTGTTGCACTTTTTCATTTTACTAGGGCTGACTGTTGGTCTAAATGTATGCATCCTTCTAAATTCATATGTTGAAACCTAATTTCCGAAAGTGATTGGACTTTGAAACCTAATTTCCGAAAGTGATTGGACTTTGAGAAGGCAATTAGGTTATGAGACCATTTCCTTCATAATGGGATTAGCACCTTTAAAAGGGACTGAATATACCAGAGTTCTTCCTTTTTACCGCATGAGAACATAGTGAAAAATTAGCAGTCTGCACACCAAGAGAAGTAAGTCTCTCACCAGAACTCGACCATGTTAGCACCTTGACCTTGGACTTCCACTCCCCAGAACTTTGAGAAAGAAATTTCTATTACTTAAAAACCACTTAGTCTATGGTGTTTTGTTTCAGTGGCCCAAACTATGATATGCATAAAGGCGATATTGTTGGTTCTCTACCAGATGGTCTTAGAGTGTTAAATAAAAGATAAACAACTTGATGAACACTGTTAACTGACTCTTAGTATCCATACACTTCTTTTCTTATAGTAATAGAAATTTTATGCGTACACACAGATACCATAAAGGAATGCTACATTCCAGAGCTCTACACGCCTGCACAGCTAAGTCTTAGACATATCAGGACATGAGGGCAAGTTCAGCATCCACCTTGGGAGAGGAGTCCTTAGAGGAAAAACTGTGCATTCTTCCTTCCCTCTTCCTCTTCTCGTTGGTCCACATTGAAGCCTTTAGGGAAGTACAGCATTCTAGGAAGCATTAGGGTCACTTTATAAAAGAACAAAGGAACAAAAGGTCTCCTTTTTATGTTGCAGAATAAAGCTGTCTGAGCTGCTTAGCATTTTACAAAGGAGAGGAATATAAACTTCTATTGTGTTAGTACCAGTCATATTTGGGATCTGTTGTGACTTGCAACTAGATGCGCCCTCACAGTCTCCTGCATTCTTAGGTGGGGCTTCTTGGAGGTGGCTAGATCTAGGGTACATAAATGTAGATTAAGGTTGTGATGCTGGAATTAAGGGTGTGTGAACTAATTCAGTGACTGGAATTAGCATATGCCTGAGTGGCACCATCCAAAAGGCAGGTAACCTGGATGGAATAGCAAGAGAGAGGCAGACTACTGCTGCTGCTTTGCAGGTTTGTTGCTTTGCTGCCTTCTGCCTTCCCTGCCCTGCCTTGGATGTTTCTCCTCTGCAGTGTCCCTCTGCCATGCCACCCTGCCTTGGAGCTGACTGTGGACCAAAACCCTTACAAACTATAAACATTTCCTCCTTTAAGTTGTGGGTACTGGGTATTTTGTCCCAACAAAAGAACTAAAAGTGAATCCTATCCTAAACTGCTTGGCATTTTACAAAAGAGAAAAATTATAAACTTGTATTGTATTAACTCCAATAAAACTTTCCTACTCAAGCTAATATTCAAATTAATACAGAAAAGAAGCCACAATGAGTGGTAACATTTCCTATACCTTCAGCATAAATTTCTATCAGATAGTAATTCTCAATCCAGTAGCTGGTTGAATCATTTCACAGTAGATCACAAAGAAAATAATGGAAAATGTGTTACAACTGTTGTGCAGAAGAACCCTTATTACTTGCTCTTCTTGTTTTTCAGATAATTAAGGAATAGGTTCACATAATTTGATGTAATAATATACATGAAGTGAGAATTATGTAATCAAAATTTGAAATTTGTCATTTACTTCTTCCTTTCATGATTTATGATAGAACTGCAGCATTTTGCAAGATGACTGTGTGTGAGTAAACTGATGCGAAAGACAATGTGTTTCTCACCTAGGTAAGGAGCAACCTAAGATAATCCATATGTACCAGCACACCCATCCACAGTGTATTTTTCATATTGATAAAGTGCTCCAAGTATAGACCCTAGTCTACTTTAAACCCACAAATATTAATGAGTTTAATAAACAAACTCAGCATTGGATGAATTTTGTAACAAATAAAAGAAGTACTTGTGTATGATGGCTTGCCAAGAGGAACTCCACATGAAATTACCTGATGCTTCGCCTCTGTTTATGTAATCAATTAAAATTTGAGTTGTCTATAGCCATATTTTTTAAAGCTCCTCAAATAAAATCTAGTTAAAATCTAAATCTCAGAACCATAAATCTGAAGTATTTTTAATTTAATTTTAAGTATTTTAATGACATTGTAAGGCTATATAATCCATTTGATTTTTAGCAAATGTAAAATTTTAACATAGATTTATAGTAGAATAAATTATTTCTCTTAAGAGATGTTATATTTAAATCATCATATTATAATTGGAATTGCATTTTATTTTTCTCATAGTATATACTATAACATATTTGGTATTTTAAAAATAGTATTTAATAATGAAAGTGCATTTTTATATTTGAGCTATGTCTTGTCTATTTGTTTGTTTACTATTTATCTTCTTATTTTCAGTTTTGAAACAGGATCATGCTATGTTACCTAGTTCCCCAAGCAGAGCTCAAATTTGTAATTCTGCATCAGTCTCCCAGAATGCTGGGATTACAGGCATTCACCACCATACCTTGTTTGAATGTTATATAATGGGTCATAGCATCTGTCAGGTTTCCAAGGGAAGAGACATAGACCCCTCATATCAATGAAAGGGGGCAAATAGTCATCTTTAATTCATATGATGGTAAAAATGTGAAGAGGTTCCATATATTCACAAATTAGAAAACGGAAAAATAAAAGGATTTTCAACCTAAAATCATCTTCCCAATTTTTAAAAATCTTCATTAAAAATTGAGGAAGCTGTCAGTAGATTTCTAAGAAAGTGATGAGTATATGGTTTAATTAATCTCCAACCAAAGTACCTTAAAAGTAAAAATAGTGCAGGAGTTTATTAAACAAAGAGAACAATAAAAACATTGAATTAGATTGTCGTTCATGCAATTATTTCTTTGTTTATTTATTCATCCAACAAATATTTCTTGATATCCCTTTGTGAGCTGAGGAATTTTGTTAAACAAAGAAGCTATAACAATGAAAAGACAAATATTGTTCTCTTTCCTTCACGGTGTTTACAACTTTATATTGCCTATTATTTTCCCTCCAGGGATCATTCGACTGGTGTTTTGATAATGGGGAACAGCAACAGTCTGTATATCCTGTAAATGAGGAACTTTATGTGAAAAAGGTTAAGCTAACATATAACAATCAAAAACAATGGCAGGGATGTATTTAGTTATTCAATAAAATAAGCATAATTTAAGACTTCATTATATCTCTAGTTCATCCTAAATCCTTAAACTGATGCATAGACCATGTTTTAATAAAAACAGATGCTTCACAGCACACAGGACAGTTCCATCTGCTCTGTAACTCCACATGGGAATGTCTTTTCATTGCTCACCAGCCCATCCCTAGTTCCAAGAAAACATGAGCCTCTTAAAACAAAGTTGAAAATCTAGTTGCTTGCAAGTCAGCTGGCAGTGTTCCTGCATTTTTAAGCAGGCTTGGATAAGGGGGTGGGGTTTAGTGTTCACTCTGTAACTGACCTCTCTGAGCCAAGTTCAGAGTGGTGTGAGTTATCAAATCTGACAGCCTTTTGGCAACTCTTTGAAGGTTCTCCGGCCAGGCTGCCTTCCAAGCTCAGCTGGGATCAATTAGCATAAATAATAGGTCTCGCAATAGCTCGTTCCTTTGAAAAAGTATTAAGTATATAGTAATGTGATGGATGGCTTACCTGCGCTATACCATCCATTCAAAAGAAAATAAGATCAAATTGTAAAGTTAAAATACCTTGTGAGTTACAGAACAATATAATGAGTGAAAAATTACCCAACAGAGAGGGGCTGTGAATATCCTTTATCTCTGAATTTATCTAAGACATAGTTAAACATATCTTTGAAACTATAATACTTCCTCCAATCCTGAATTCCTAAACCAAAAAAGATATTTTGTAAGTCTGGTTTAGAACATAACACACATGGGGCTTGTGTAGACACACACATGGGCATACACACACACACACACACACACACAGTGGAAGACCTTTGACTGACTTCAGCAACCAAAGGATCTGTTAGTATTTAACACAGATTTTCACTTCTAGGACAAAAAATGAACTCAAATACAGGTTACTAGTGAAGAGCAGTTGGAAAGCAAGAACTAGAAGTCAGTGAGACAATAGTGAATGTTAATTGTCTACTGCAAAAGTAGGGGTACATTCAATGGTGCTAAATTTCTGACTACATATGAACCAAATTTTGCTTTTATTGAGTATTTCTCATTATGTCACCTGAGAGTTAAGAACTATGTCCAGGCCAAAGTTCAAATCTGGCTCTGCACAGGATTTTGTTTTCTGACCTTATTATTTGCTACTAGAAGCCTTAAACTATCCCAGCAACTATTTAAAGACTGTATATTTAATGACTGTATTTCACGTTCTTTCCTTGTATTTTTAACAAGAAAGATTTATTGTTAATAAAAATGTCTGGGTTTCTGTTTCTTTTTTCATTCTGTGCTTAAACATTATTTGAAGCCTTTTCTAAAGAAACTTTTGTATAGACAGTGAGGATTAAGTTGCGTGGATTTTTTCCAGGTAATTTCAATCCATTATATGCATGTCTTTTTTGATTTAGAATGAAAGTCAAAATGTATGAAGATTGAGAGGGAAATAATTAAATATCCTTAAAAACACCTGAACAGCCCCTTGAATGCAAATGATTATTGCTCATGAAGTCCTCTAGTGTACCCATTCAATACTATCCTCACAAAGTGCTAAAGATACAGTGACGTTTAGAAATGCTCTATGGTCTCCCTGAGTTACTACTAATCCTTGAGGAAGCATGTTCTGTCTTCAGCTCAACCTTTAAATTTATAGTCATTGAATTCTTCTGAACTACTAGTAGACATGAGTATTTGATGAGTATTTAAACACAGCACTTTTTGTTGGACATAGGGTAAAAAGGGCACAAAATGTTAATCAATGAAATAATGTACAGAATATACTTTACCACTTTTCAAGTCAGAGAATCTGAATGTAGCATGTATGTGCACATACATGCATAGAATTCAATATGTGGGACTTCCAGAAAGATGGTGGAACAGTAAGCAGCAGAGTAAACAGCCTCTCTGAGAGAAACAGTTCAGATGATGGAATACAACATCATGGAGAGAACAAGAAGGAAGGAAGTGGGTCCCCTGGACCTAGGGAGAATCTAAAATATGAATTGAAACCCACAGAGTATAAGAAGAAAAATTTAAACAAAGAAGAAGGTGGTGGCTGGTGGAGCCTTAGCCTGGAGCCGGACTCACCCTGTGAGAAGAGCTGTTGAGCCTGGGAAAGTGCAGTCACAGTTGTGGTCACATTTGCATTCGACCCCAGAGGTCTCAGAGGAGAGGCACACCAGTGGAAGAGAGTGATGGACACAGAGATCTGTGCTGGATGGTGGTGAATGCAGGGGACTCCATTCCCGCCATGGGAGAGCAATTGGCTGGGAACCATTTTGGAGTCAGGCAGGATAAACCTGGGGCCAGGACTGCTGCTGGCTTCTTCCAGCAGTTCCAGGTTGTGGGAAGACCCAAAAAAGTTGCTTGGGTCGACTTTGACTCCTCTGTGCATTCCAGAAAACAGCACATAGGTTCCTAACCAGCTTAGATCCACAGGCCCTGGCCAGCTCTGCTCCTGTGAAAACTCTGGGGGCCCTTGTGTGCTGGTACCCAGCTCAGTGCAGAGGCACAGGTGCCCACCATTGGATGCCCATAGCCAGCACTGGCAAGAAAAGCTGAACAGTCTCACTTCAGAGAAGTTGTGGCCAGTACCAGAGGTGCCAGGGACAACACTACCCACATGTGTGGAAGAAATCAGGAATATGCCAAGATGAAGAGGGAGAGGGCAATCTCTGGTGTCCAACCCAAGTAGCGCAAGTACAGGAGAGACAAACACAGTGGAGATTGAGAGCCGCACACCTGAAATGTCTGAAGTGATGTCAACTGAAGTAAAGAAATAACTTCATGAAGCTATAAGAGAAATTAGAACAGAAATTCTAACCCAGGTAAAAGAAGAAATGAAAAACACAATAAAAGAATTACTAAGCATCTCTAAAGAAGACACAGATAAAAATGTAGAGGAGCATAGGAAAATGAGGGAAAACATGAATGAACAATATAAGAGACATTTAGAATGCATGAAACAGATTCAAAGAGATATCCAAGAAATTAAAAACTCCACTGAAAGCTGGCAAAACCACTTGAAAGAACCCGAAGACAGACTTTCAAACCTTGAAGACAGGTTTGCAGCTTGTGATCATGAAAGGAAAGTTCTCTTAAAAATAACAAGGAATCAGAAAGTAACAATAAAACAGCTGCAAGACAATTCAAAGAAGCAACTTAAGAATTAAAAATGTGAGTGAAAAAGCAGGGGTCAAGACAAATGACATCAGGACTCTATTTACAGAAATAATTTTGTAGACCTTCCTGAGCATGGGAAAAGGAAGTGACATTCAAATAACTGAGGCATATAGAACTCCAGCCAGCCATAACCAAAATAAATCTACACCAAGACATGTAACTATCAAGATCCCTGAATTTCAACTCAAGAACAGAATATTGAAAGCTGTTAGAGAAAAGAAACCTGCAAAGGAAAACCCATCAAAATCACAGCAGACTTCTCAACACAAACCATCAAGTCAAGAAGAGGCTGCAGTGAAGTAATGCAAGTCCTGAAAGAAAACAACTTCCAACTCAAACTGATGTACCCTGCAAAACTTTCTTTCAAAATTAACAGAGATACAAGATACTTCCATGACAAAGAACAACTCAAGGAATTCATGACCACCAAAGCAACCCTAGAAAGAACACTAAAGGACATTCTAGAGAGAGATATAAAAGACCATGGTCTCAGGAACAATGTCAGAGGGGGACCATCAAGTGGGACCAGTCGATTGAATGGAGAGGAAAACTAGAGAGCCAATGGCAGGAAAATATCATGGCAGAGACAATGCAGGGTAAGAGGGCCTCAATGCACCAATAGAAAGAAACACAAGAAGAGTGGATCAGGAGACAAGATCCATCAGTATGCTCTATAGAAGAAATACATTTAACTAGAAAGAAAATTCATAGACTGAAAGTCAAAAGAGAGAGAACAGTGCCCTATGTGACAGGGAGCCAGAAAAAAGGTAGGGGTAGCCTGACCATTCAACTGCAGAATGGATATGAAAGAAATGGCATTTTAAGTGGTGGAAACCTACTCAGCTATAAAGGAAGATAATCTCAAGGTTCTGGTAGGTTGATAGAGGCAACTTGAACACATGCTCATGAATGAAATGTTTCAGCTTCACATGGGTGAATTTTGTGTTGTCTCCCTAGTATAACAAACTAAAGGAGTTAGTGGGATTGAAAATGCACAATACATACTGTGAAAGTCAAAGAGAAGGAATTATCTAAAAAAAGAAGGAAGTGACCACTGTTAATCTATTATCATGATTTGAAATTCATATTGTCTTCATTGTTCTGATTAGTTCTATTTTATTTTGTTTTGTCTGAATTTATTACACTTGATGGCATGGACAGCTATTTTAAAGATAACAAAATATATAATTGCAGCCATTGAGGATGTCCATTTATCTTGTCTAGAAACCCTGTATTGCTTTCATTGTTTTGTTTTGATTCATTTTACTCTCTTCTGTGTTGTTTGATTGTACTATGTCTGAAGGCAACTATTCTGAAGATAACAGGAGGCATTATGGTAGCCACTGCTGTTTTACTAGTATCTTGAACTTCTGTATTGCTTACATTGTTCTGCTTCGATTGTTTTGTTTTGCTTTTGGTTTTGTTTTTACTGGTTTTATTTTGTTCTATTTTGCTTGATTTTATTTATCCCTGATAAATATATACTGCAGATAAAAAAAATTCAATATGTGAATCTTTGAAGACAGCATCACATTATATGTTGGAATTACTTTTCTGATCAATTTTTTCTCCACTGAGTTGTGGGAAAACATATTGTCAAAATTGGGAAAAATACACTGTCAAAACTTGGGGAACAGAAAAGAAAAATCGCAAAGCAAAGATTCTGCTTAATTTAACAGATATGCTGCTTTAAAATGCTAGCAATATCTGAAGTACAAAAGACAGATGGATTAAGTAACTTAATGAGAGGGTTGCAATAGAAATATAACAAAGATGTAACAGTACAAGATGGCTAAACTTACAGAGAATGAAACTACCAACATTTGCCAGGGTGGTAAGAACTGATACTGGACAGCCTGAGAGCTCAAATTCTGTGAGCACGAGATTAGAGGTGGAGTCAACAAAGTCCCTGTAAAACTAATTCATGATGGGAAAATTACACAAGAAAATACTTTAGTTTCAATACTTTGTATCAAATTTTATTCCTGAGAATATGATATTCACCAGTTATGTTCACTTGTTTGTCTACACATTTTGTTTCATTTATTTCACTAGAAATCAATTTTACATTTAGGAATAGTTTATTTGGTGTCTCTCTGTGTCTGTTTTGTACAAATTTCAAAGACAAACACCTGCACAAGTTCATCTGCATTGGAAAGATTGGTTCAAAACTTTGCTTTACAGGTGTTTACCTTTTCTTAATCAGATTGTTTCAATTTTATGAAAATTATATATCTTAAGTAAGTGTGATTTCTTATTCATACTACTTAACAGTCTTTTTGGTATTCTAAAAGAAAGGAGAGCTAAAAGTTGTTTTAAAATGTCATTTGATTATATGTCAAATGTCATATGTCATTCAATTATAAATATTTTGTTAGACAGGATGTTTAGCAATTTGAAATTTGAAATTTTCTATGATTCTGTTAGAATCATTTTCGAAAATAGTTTGAAAATTTTTATAGTTAACAATATGCATGTAAGAGGAGTCAATAGTACCATTCTGAAGTGTGTAGTTAAGAGATTTAAAAATATAACTCTCAAAAGCTCTATATAAAAATATGTATTGTCTTTATTCATTGTGTTGCCAAAATGGAAACAGCTCAAATATCTATTGATAGTTCAATAGATGAACAAGATACATGCAACTCGTTTCTAGATGGGTCATAAAATATTATGCTAACCCATTGAGACAAAGCACACAATACACAAAATTGAGTATGTACATAAAATTCTAGAACAGGATAAACTAATTTTTAGCAAAAAAATTATTCACATGAATATGTATTATTTTTAATTATATAAACGTAGAACAATAAAGATGTACTCTAGTTGGTGAATGGCTGAATAAATCATTATATGTATTTACAAGGAAATGTCCAGCACTAAAATAAAATGAGCTACAAAATGTGAAAAAAGGAGGAAACTGAAATGCATATATTTTTGTGAAAGAACCCAATCTGAAAATATTGCAAACTATATTATTCTAACAATAGGGTATTCTGAACAAGGCAAAACTATGAAGACATTTTGAAACTCAGTGGCTGACAGACAAAAGAAGAAGAAATTGATGACTATGGAAAACACAGAAGATATACAGGACACAGAAACAGCTCTGTGTAGCGTAATAGTGGAAAAACATATCTTATGTGTCTGTCAAAACCTTTACAGTGCACAGTACTAGAGTAAACCCTAGGATTTGCTGTTGGATTGTAATGGTGTGTCAAGGCTGGTCTATCCATTACAACAAATATAATGCAATGGTGGAGGGTATGAATAGTGCAAAAGGCTATTCACGAATAGGGCAGAAGGCACATGAGAAGCTTTTACATTTTGTTCAATTTTTCTATGAATGCATAACTAATCTAAAAAATGAAATCATATCAAGTTTGTTAGTCTAGAGCATTGGTTATTTCAACAAAGAAACATTAATAAATTTTTTCAAAATTATGGAAAGAGTTTACAACTTGACTCATGTATATATTCTTCAAAGCCCACATAGCCATTGCTTCAAATTGGGTTGATTTTGTTGTATTTAAATTATACACCAAAAAAATTGATTAGAAATATTGTTAAAGCATACTTGATCAGAGAGGGTGAGGTAGACCTGATGATTGTTGACTTAGAGAAAAAGACTTAGGGGAAAATACTAACAATGTGAAGTACACAAGTTGTTTGTGCCAGAATGGTTGCATTTACAGGCTCATTTAAGGAGCCCTTTATGCATTGTCCCAGATTCTATGTTTGTAGACTTCCTCCTCATTAATTCAGGTTCAACCGTGTGACCTTCTTTGGCAAATGTTAAAATAGTAACTGTGAAGCAAGCTGAGGATTGCAGAGCATTTGAGTACATTTCTACTCTGGTATTCTTGCGAGGCTGAGCTTTTGACTCTACACCAAAGAAGAAAACTTCTTTCTGATAGAATATTGGGTTGATGGGAAAGAGACATAACAGAATTCTCTTTGGTGGGGGGCATTTTAGATAAAATCTACCCATCACCTGAACAAGTGAGAAAATGAAGTTGAAACAAGAAGGTTCTCACAGCAAAGACTAGCTAAAATGTAGATCTACAGAGAACTGACTCAATGCTTTTTGTAAGGAGTCATTAAATTTGCATGTTTTGTGGAACATTTCATATATTAAAAAACTGCCATGATATTTAAGAAGTTGATATTAAACATATTTTGTCATTACATTTTAAAAAGAGGTGTGCTAAAGTGTTTAGTAATCTAACATTTTTCTATGTGCCCTAAAATATAGGGTTATGATATACATATTTAAACTCTGAAATTAGATTTTGTAAATGACTTTATACAAACTATGTTTCAAATTATTAATGTTATTTTGCTTTAATAAAAACTGGTATTAGATAGAAGTGGGTTGAGCTACTGACTATCCTTGTATTTAAAGTCTTTCACTCCATGGGATCCCATTTTTTGTAGAATTTATTTGCATCTAATGTTTCTGTTTGTTCATTTTGCTTTGATCTATTTTGGGTTGCTTTGTTTTTTGCATATTCAAAGTAACATTGCAATTTTTTATGTCTCTTTCTCTCTCATCATCATCACTGCCTATTTTTCTTTTTTTAAATATTGCAATTTTTTATTTTAAAGAGAATAAAAACAAAACAAAACAGTAAAACACAACAAAGCAGATCAGAACAGAACAATGCAAGCAATACACGTCTTCAAAACATAATGACAGGAAATTAACAATGGCTACCCTAGAGTCTCTTGTTTTCTTCAAAATGATTGTTCATACATTCATACACAATAAACTCAAGTAAAACAAAGTAATATAAAACTCAGATAAAACAAAAGACTGAAAGCATTACAGGCCTTCAAAACGCACAATAAGAAATCAACAATGGCTCCCTTAATGTCCTTTGTTTTCTTCAAAAAAGCCGGTCATATCTTCTCACATATTGCAATCAAGTAGTAGAAAACAGACTTAAACCAATCAAATTAAAGAATAAAAGCATTATTGGACTTCAGAACCTGAAGATATGAAATCAGCTATGGCTACCATAATGTCTCATTTTTTTCAATGTAGCTGTTCATATTTTGATATTTAATAAAATCTGCTCTTGTAAACTCTTTAGGAGTAGTTCTAAGCATGTATAAGTGTATACTTCTACATCTATCCTTTCTGTGCTAGAGGCAATAGCAGAACAAAGTATAAGAAAAACAAAATCAATAAAGACAGATAAATAACAGTAATAAATAGCCCAAAACAATAACAATATAGGCTTTCTAAGCTAGGTGATAGGAAGATACCAAAGGTTGTTATTTCATATAGTTGTCTTCCAGAGTTGCTCAGTTTACCAGGTATAGGCATACAGAATTGGTGCAGTCCTATGAATGTTAATGGTTTTTTTCTAAGAACTAATAAAATTAGTAGTATAATCATCTTATCTATCTTAAGTGAATATACATATATATACTAATTTATATCTTTTCTTTTCCCTTCTTTCTTTTCTCTTTTTCCTTGAATTGTTCTATCCTTTAGAAGTTTCTTACCTTTTCCCTATATTTATTGGGGACTTTGAATCTTATTGAGTCTTTCAGTTTCTACACTAGGGAGACGATGCGGTATTTACACATGTGAGTTTGGTTTATTTCACTTATGAGTATGGTCTCAAGTCGCATCCATTTACCTATAAAAGCCTCAAAGTGATCCTTCTTTATAGCTGAATAGTACTCCATTGTATAAAAGTACCACATCTTTTTTATCCATTCCTCAATTGATGGGCATTTGGGTTGTTTCCAAGATTTGGCTATTACAAATTGTGCTGCTATAAACATGGATGCACATATATCACTGTGGTAAGATGATTTCACTTCTTCTGGGAATATGTCCAGAAGCAGAATAGCGGGGTCAAATAGGGCTTCTAATCCTAGCTTTTGGAGGACAGTAGCTGCACCAGTCTACACTCCCACCAACAGTGGACAAGGGTTCCTTTTTCCTCACAGGATCTCCAGCATTTGTCATTAGTTGTTTTCTTGATCCTGGTCATTCTTTTGGTAGTGAGATGAAATCTCAGGGTTGTTTTAATTTGGATTTCTCTAATGACCAATGATATTTAACATTTTTTCATGTATTTATTTGCCATTCATATTTCTTCAGCTGAGAAGTGTGTTTTCATCTCAGATGCCCATTTTTGGACTGTGTCTTTGAATTTCAAGGGCCTGATTTTTTAAAATTCTTTATATGTTCTAGACAGAAGACCTTTGTCTGAAGGACAGTTGACTAAGATTTTTTCTCAATTCGTGGGTTTTCTTTCCAGTCTGTTGGAGATTTCTTTTGACATGAAAAAACTTTTTTACAAGACAAGATACCAATTGTTGATTCTGGGAAGTGTTTTTTAAGCAGTCTGACATTTGTTCATGAATTCTCCACCGACCCCTATGTTTTCAAGATTTCTACCTACTTGTTTTCTAGCAGATTTAGTGTTTCTGTTTTAATATTTAGATCTTTGATCCATTTTGACTTTAGTTTAGTGCATGGTGATAGGCTTTGGTCTATTTTTAGTTTTTGGCATATGGCAAGCCAGTTTTTCCAGCACCATTTATTAAAGGGGCTATCTTTCTTCCAGTGAACATGTTTGGCCCTTTTGTCAAAGATAAGATGGCTGAGTGTGTTTGTACTTGGGGTTGTATCTTCTAAACTCTTCCATTCATCCTCAGGCCTTTTTTTATTCCGGTACCATGATGATTTTATTACAGTAGCTTTGTAGTATAATTTGAAGTCTGGGATTGTGATGCCTCCTGCCTTGCCCTTGCTTCCCAGAATGGTCTTTGCTATTCTAGGCCTCTTCTGCTTCTTGATGAATTTTAGGAATGATTTCTCTAGATCTGTGAGGTATGCTAATGGCATTTTGATGGGAATTGCATTAAATCTGTATAACAATTTTAGGAGAATGGCCATTTCCACAATGTTTGTTCTTCCTATCCATGAACATGGACTGTCTTTCCATTTTCTTAGATCCTCTTTGATTTCTTTTTTCAGAGTACTGTAATTTTCATTGAATAGATCCTTTGCTTCCTTTGTTAGGTTGATTCCTAAGTATTTCATTTTTTTGGATGCTATTGTGAAGGGCGTGATTTCTCTTATTTCTCTCTCAATGAGTTTGTTGTTTGTGCACAGGAATGCTATTGATTTTTGAGAATTCACTTTGTATCCAGAAACATTACCAAATTTGGTAATGATATCCAGAAGTCTTTCAATGTAATTTTGGGGGTATAATATGTAGAGTATCATGTCATCTGCAAATAGTGATAACTTAACTTCTTCCTTCCCTATCCTTATTCCTTTTATTTCTGTTTCTTGTCTAATTGCTCTAGCTAATGTTTCCAGCACTATATCAAATAAGAGCAGTGATAAAAGACATCTGTGTCTTGTTCCTGATTTTAGAGTAAAAGCTTTCAGTTTTTGACCATTTAATGTGATACTGGCTGTTGGTTTGTCATAAATGGCTTTTATCAGATAGAGGTAAAGACCATTTATTCCAATTTTTGTAGCATTTTTATCATTAATGAGTGTTGGACTTTATCAAAAGCTTTTTCTGCATCTATTGAAATCACCATGTGATTTTTATCTTTGGCTTTATTGATATGGTGTATTCCATTTATTGATTTGCATATGTTGAACCATCCTTGCATTCCTGGGATGAATCCCACTTGGTCATGGTGTGTAATCTTCTTGATGACTTGCTGCATTCTGTTTGCCAGTATTTTATTGTGGATTTTTGCATCAATTGGCCTGTAGTTCCCTTTTTTGGTTGGGACTTTCTCTGGTTTTGGTATTAGGGTAATACTTACTTCCAGGAATGATTTAAGGAGACTTGCTTCCTTTTCAATTTTATTGAAGAGTTTGAGGAGTGTTGGCATTAAGTCTTCCTTGAATTTCTTGTAGAATTCAACTGTGAACCCATCAGGACCTGTACTTTTCTTGGTTGGTAAGGCTCTAATTACAATTTCAATTTCAATGACTGAAACTAAAGTAGTTTTACATCTTCTTGACCAGATTTGGTAATTGATATGTTTCTAGAAATCTGTCCATTTCTTTGGTGTTATTGAACCTCTGAGAGTAAAGATTTTTCAAAATAGGTATAAATGATCTGTATTTTTATTATTTTAAAGAGAATAGAAAAAAACAAAACAGAACAGAACAAAACAAAGCAAAAGAAAGCAGAACAGAGTCAAACATAAGATAGCACTTCAAAACAGAACACTGCAAGCTATAGGATTTCAAAATATAACAAAAGGAGATTAACAATGGTTATGCTAGTGTTTCTTGCTTTCTTCAAAATGGTTGTTCATACATTTACAGACAATAAACTCAAACAAAATAAGGTAATATAAAACCAGATAAAACAAAAGAGCATTACAGGTCTTCAAGTCAGACAACAAGAAACCAGCAATGGTTACCGTAGTGTCTCATTTTTCAAAAGAGCTATTCCTATCTTCTCTCATATTGCCTTCAATAGTAGGAAAGGGACTTAAACCAATCAAATCAAACAATAAAAGCACCATTGGATTTCAGAACCATTTCTCCATATTTATCGGGAATTTTGTATCTTATTGGGTCTTTCAGTTTCTTACACTAGGGAGAAAATGCGGTGTTTACACGTGTGTTTGGTTTATTTCACTTATGAGTATGGTCTCAAGTCGCATCCATTTACCTATAAAAGCCTCAAAGTGATCCTTCTTTATAGCTGAATAGTACTCCATTGTATAAAAGTACCACATCTTTTTTATCCATTCCTCAATTGATGGGCATTTGGGTTGTTTCAAAGATTTGGCTATTACAAATTGTGCTGCTATAAACATGGGTGCACATACATCACTGTGGTAAGATGATTTCACTTCTTCTGGGAATATGCCCAGAAACGCAATAGCTTGGTTAAATGGGACTTACAATCCTAATTTTTTGAGAAACCTCCAGACTGACCTCCACAGTGGCTGCACCAGTCTGCACTCGCACCAGCAGTGGAGAAGTGTTCCTTTTTCCCCACAGCATCTCCAGCATCTATTGTTGGTGGTTTTCTTGATCCTGGCCATTCTTTCTGGAGTGAGATGAAATCTCAGAGTTGTTTTAATTTGCATTTCTCTAATGACAAATGATCCTGAACATTTTTTTCATGTACTTTTTTGCCATTTGTATTTGTTCAGCTGAGAAGTGTGATTTCATCCCAGATGCCCATTTCTGGATTGCGTCTTTGAATTTCGAGGGCCTGATATTTTTTAATACTTTATATGTTCTAGATAGAAGACCCCTGTCTGAAGGGCAGTTGACTAAAATTTTTTCCCAATTTGTGGGTTTTCTTTTCACTCTGTTGGAGATTTCTTTTGACATGAAAAAACTTTTTAACAAGACAAGATCCTAATTGTTAATTCTGGGAAATTTTTCCCATGCAGTTTGACTTTTGTTCATGAATTCTCCACCTACCCCTATGTTTTCAAGATTTCTACCTACTTTGTTTTCCAGCAGATTTAGTGTTTCTGTTTTAATGTTTAAATCTTTGATCCATTTTGCCTTTAGTTTAGTGTATGGTGATAGGCTTGGGTCTAATTTTAGTTTTCAGCATACAGAAAGCCAGTTTTTCCAGCACCATTTATTAAAGAGGCTATCTTTCTTCCAGTGAACATGTTTGGCCCCTTTGTCAAAAATAAGGTGGCTGACGCTGGGCATGGTGGCTCACGCTTGTAATCCCAGCACTCAGGAGGCTGAGACAGGCGGATCGTTGTGAGTTCGAGACCAGCCTGGGCTACAAAGTGAGCTCAAGGCCAGCCCGAATGGCATAGTGAGACCCTGTCTCAAAAACAGTGCTGGGGATCTAGCTCAGCAGTCTAAGCACCTGCCCGGCAAGCGCAAGGTCGTGAGTTCAATCCCCGGTGCTGCAAAAAAAAAAAAAATAAGGTGGCTAAGTGTGTTTGTACTTGGGGTTGTATCCTCTAATCTATTCCATTGATCCTCAGGTCTGTTTTGATTCCAGTTCCATGCTGATTTGATTACAGTAGCTTTGTAGTATAATTTCAAGTCTGGGAGTATGATGCCTTCTGTCCTGCCCTTGCTACCCAGAAGTGCCTTTGCTATTCTAGGTCTTTTGTGGTGCCAGATGAATTTTAAGAATGATTTCTCTAGATCTGTGAGGTATGCTAATGGTATTTTGCTTGGAATTGCATTAAATCTGTATAATAATTTTGGGAGAATGGCCATTTTCTCAATGTTTGTTCTTCCTATCCATGAGCATGGACTGTCTTTCCATTTTCTGAGATCCTCTTCAATTTCTTTTTTCAGAGTACTGTAATTTTCATTGAATAGATCTTTTGCTTCCTTTGTTAGGTTGATTCCTAAGTATTTCACTTTTTTGAATGGTATTGTAAAGGGTGTGGTTTCTCTTATTTCTCTCTCAGTGCATTTGTTGTTTGTGTACAGGAATGTGACTGATTTCTGAGTATTGACTTTGTATCCAGCTACCTTACTGAATTTGGTTATGATATCCAGAAGTCTTTCTATGGAGTTTTGTGGGTCTTCTATGTAGAGTATCATGTCATCTGCAAATAGTGATAACTTAACTTCTTCCTTTCCTATCCTTATTCCCTTTATTTCTGTTTCTTGTCTAATTGCTCTGGCTAATGTTTCCAGCACTATGTTGAATAGAGCGGTGAAAGTGGACATCCTTGTCTTGTTGCCGATTTTAGAGTGAAAGCTTTCAGTTTTTGACCATTTAATGTGATACTGGCTATTGGTTTGTCATAGATGGCTTTTATCAGAATGAAGTAAAGACCATCTATTCCAATTTTCTGTAGGGTTCTTATCATGAAAGAGTGTTGGACTTTATCAAAAGCTTTTTCTGCATCTATTGAAATGACTATGTGGTTCTTATCTTTGGCTCTATTGATATGGTGTATTACATTTATTGATTTGCGTATTTGAACCATCCTTGCATTTCTGGGGTGAATCCCACTTGGTCATTGTGTATAATCTTCTTGATGACTTGCTGCATTCTGTTTGCCAGTATTTTATTGTGGATTTTTGCATCTATGTTCATTAGAGAGATTGGCCTATAGTTCTCTTTCTTGGTTGGGTCTTTCTCTGGTTTTGGTATTAGGGTAATACTTGCTTCCAGGAATGATTTAGGGAGACTTCCTTCCCTTTCAATTTCATTGAAGAGTTTGAGGAGTGTTGGCATTAAGTCTTCCTTGAATTTCTTGTAGAACTCAGCTGT
>RJWT010011200.1:0-23523 GCA_004365215.1 Cuniculus paca
CAGGAGCTTCCTTTTATTTTTGGTTTTGTTCTCAGAATCTATTCATTTGCTTGAATCATTCAAATGGTTGAGAGGGTAAGAAAGAACTAAATTTGACTCATTGAACAACAAAACATGGGTTCTAGGAAGCATAAGTGATGACTAGCAGCAAGAACATGAACAATATCTTGTGGTGGGCTTGTTGTACAACTAAAGTTTATTTTTAATTCAACAATCTTTAAAACTAAGGTCAATTTCACATTTTGCTCCACAATACAAATTAGAATAGAAAATAAGGTGTTTGAAACTGCTCCCCATCAGGTGAAATTAAAACATGAGGCTAATATTGTCGTATGTTTGTGCATAGTTCTGTATTTCCAATCCCTTCCCAACACGCGAACCTGGGTGCACAGGTCTATATACACACTTTGGGAAATACGGGGATACAGCACTTTAGTCCGAAAAGCGGGAAATAGTCTTAGCATCTTCATTCTACTAGAATGAGGTAACTAAAGGTCAAAGAGTCTCAGAAAAAGACTGAAAACATTTTAAAGGTTGTATTGATCCTCCTACAACACTAAAGAAGACATTAATGATGCCTAGCCATTACACATTCTGATTAGACATCATAATAGGTGAAAAGGTTTTCAAAATATCAGGGATTCCAATCTTGCCTGTCATGCATTTTACTTTCATAAACATATGCATAACATACGCACAAGCATACATAGTCAAATACATTGGCCGGATAATGGTTAGGCAATTTCAAATTCAGCATTCTGTTTCTGATCATAGCTAAAAGGTTCACATGATTGGCTTTATATCCATAATATTAGGGAAAAAAAAGCATTGTGGTTATATGTCATTCCAGAAATGGCTAAGTAAGAGTTTATGACTACATCGTCTGTCCTAGCACTGTTTCAAATGCATTTCTGATGGAGGAAAATGAACTTCATTTTGTTAAGAGCTAGCCCGCTCCAGTTATTAGATTACTGAGGTAGAGTTCCAACTCAAACACTGAGGAGCTTTGAGGACTTATCTGTGGGAACCAAGGTAAGAATTACATCCTGGTTTTCCTAAGAAGTGTAAGCAAGAAATGAATGGAAATATTTAAAGTTTTGAGAGAGAAAAACATTTCTGTACTCTGAGAAATTATCCTTCAGAGATGAAGGAAAAATAGTTTTTATGAAACAATAATTGAGACAATTTGCTGCCAGTAAGTAGATTTGTCTTGAAAGAAATATTAAATCACCAGAAAGAAGAAACATGAAATAACAGAAAGGAAAGATAAAGGATGAGCATCAAAGATGGATGAGCATCAAAGATGGATAAGTGAAGAAATAAAAAAAATTTTTCTTATTTAACAGATAATACTTTGTTCAAAATGAGAGCAACAATATGACTATATATGCTTATGCAAGTAAGATGAATGACAGCAAAGACTCAAGCGATACGAAAGAAGAATTGCAATTATTACTCATCACACCCCTAAGTGGTATTAACTGAAAAATGGGACTTGGATCAGTTGTAAATGTATGTTGTAACTACAGGGCAACTACTAAACTAAGAACAGAAAATGCTCAATTAGAAAGAACAAAAGGCAGGAAAAAAATTGAGTGGTAGACAAAAATAGGAAAGGACAACAAGTAGCAAATGAGTTCAATGATTTAAATGTACTCATTAAAAGATAAGAGACTGCCAAAATGAACCAAAAACAAGACTCAACAAAGGGCTGGGGAAATAGCTCAGTGGTAGAGTGTATGTACTGCCCTAGTGCCCAAATAAAACATTACAAGGAAACTGTCCACTGAAACTGTTTGTAAACAGGTCAAAAATCCCTATCGCAGGATTAACAATTTGAATCCAACAATGTATGAAAAGAATCATGCACCACGACCAAGTAGGGTTTATCCCTAGTATGTGATGCTGGTACATTAATAGGCAAAAAAGAAACAGTACATGGTATCAACAGATGCAGGAAAAGCATTTGACAAATTAATACCAATTCATGATAAAAATTCTAATAATAGAAGCAAGTTCTCTAATTTTAATTAGTTTATTTTTTGCAACACTGGGGATTGAACTCATGACCTAGCACCTGCCAGGCAGGCACTTAGGTCACTGAGCTAAATCCCCAGCTATCTATCTATCTATCTATCTATTTGTCTGTGTCTTTTTGAGACAGGGTCTCACTATGCAGTTCAGGCTGGCCTTGAGCTCACTTTGCAGCCAGGTTGGTCTTGAACTCGCAACAATCCTCCTGTCTCAGCCTCCCAAGTGCTGGGATATGGGCATGCTCCACCATGCCTGGTCCGGAAGTTCTCTAATTTGATAAGGTTATCTATCAAAAACCCTACAGCTAACAGTCTACTCCATGGTCAGAAACTCGAAGTTTTTTCACTAAGATCAGGAATAAGGAAAGGATATTCCAACTCTCTACTCCTTTAAAGTAACAGCTAATAAAGCACGAGAAGGAAAGGAAATAGAAGGTACTACAGATTGGTAAACAAGAAACAAAATTATTTTTGTTCACAAATGACATGATCATCTATGTAGAAAATCCAAAAGAAGCACACACACACACACACACACACACACACACACACACACCCACCCACACAGGCACTTACACAACAAACATTCCTGAGATTAACAAGCAATTTTAACCAAGTTTCAGGATACCTTTACAGTTAACATGCAAAAGTTGATCACTTTCAATATCCCAGCAATGAACAAATGGAATTTGAAATTTAATAAAACACAGTATCATTTATAGTAGTGCTCTCAAAATGAAAGAAATACTTGTATAGCTGGATATGGTGGCACATGCCTGTAATCCCACCACTCCGGGAGGCTGAGGCAGGATTACAAGTTTGAACCAAATGTTGGCAGTTGAGCAAAACCCTGTTTCAAAATAAAAATAAAAATGGCTGGGGATGCAGTTCAGTGTGAAGACTACAGAATCAACTCCCAGTACTACAAAAAGTAAGTAAATAAAATCTAGCACAATATGCACAAGGTCTAAATGAGAAAAACTGTAACACTCCAATGGAAGAAATCAAAGAACTAAATAAAGATATATTTCATGTTCATGAACAGGAGGATGCAATACTGCCAACAAGTCTGTTCTTCTCAATTTGATTTAGTCAATGCAATCCCAAATAACTTAAGAAATATTTTATGGATATCAACAAAGTGATTCTAAAGTTCAGATCGAGTGGCAAAAGACCTACAAATATTTAGTAACGCAGAACAAAGTTGGAAGACTGATACTTACTGTTTCCCAGACTTACTATAAAGTATAAAGCTATTGTAGTAGTGTAGTATTGGTCAAAGACTAGACAAACAGATCAGTGGAACAGAAGAGAAAGTCCAGAAATAGACCACATTCATTTAGTCAACTGATCTTTGACAAAGAAACAAAGGCAATCCAATGGAGTGAAAATAGTCTTTTCAACAAATGGTCACCAACACATGAGGGAAAAAATCCAGACACAGAACTGACATTTCACAAACATTTACTCTAAATGAATCAAAGACCTAAATGTAAAATGCAAAATATAAAACTCCTATAAGGTAACTTAGGAGAAAATCTGAATGATACTGAGGATGTTTCAGAAATAAAAGGATGATTGTGAAAATAATAGCTGAACGTCTGTGAAAGGAAATGTCAAATTAATTCAATAAGCCACAGAGCAAAAAACTGCAAAAGACATATGTAATAAAGGATGTTACCCAAAATAACAAAACTCTTAAAACTCAACACCAAGATCTAATGAAAAAAATGGACCAAAGATCTTAGTCAACACTTGATCAAATATAACATACAGAAGACAAATAAACATACAAAAAGTTGTTCCACATCATATGCCACTAGGAAAATACAAATTAAGAGGGGAATGAAACACTGCTATGTCACTATTAAAATGGTACAAATCTAAAATACTGACAACATCCAACGCTGGTGAGGATGTGGAAGAACAGGAATTCTTGTTCATTGCTTGGGTAAACGCAAAACTATACAGTCACTTTGGAAGACAGTTGGGCAGTTTCTTCAGAGCTAAACGTACTTTAACCACACAATCTAGCAATGGCCAGTCTGTGGTATTTACCCAAATGAGCTGAAAACATGTGTCTACATAAAAACTCTCACGTTAATGTTTATAGCAATTTATCATAATCGCCAATACTTGGAAGTAACTAGTCATTCAACTGGGTGAATGGATAAACACTACATCCAGATATCGGAATATTATTCAGAGCTAATAAGAAATAAGCTATCAAGCCATGAAAAGATCAAGCCATGGAGGAAACTTAAGTGTGTATTTCTAAAAAAATGCCAATCTAAAAAAAGCTGCATACTGTATAATTCCAACTACATGACATTCTAGAAAAAGAAAAACCATGAAGACAGTAAGATTAGTGGCTTCCAGGGCTTGAGGGTAGGGGAGGATGAGTATGAGAAACAGAGAACTTTTAGCAATGAAAATAACTGCACACAAAGTTCAGACAACACCAAAAAATGTACAAAACCAACAGTGAAGCCTAATGTAAATAACAGGCTCCAGGTTGATCACGAGGGGTCAATGCAGGTTCCCTACCAAACTATACCAAATATACCACTCTGATGGGAATGCTGGTAATAGGGGAGGGCTGTGCATATGTGTGGATAAGAGACATGCAGAAAATCTCTGTACTTTCTTAAATTTCCCCTAGAAAATAGTCTTTAATTTAAAAAATCACTGACAAAAATGAAACTTGTATAACTCTCACACTTTTTAAAAATTAATGAACTTGCAAGTTATAATACTTTAAGTCTGAAATGTTTTTCACTATCCACACTGAAAAGAGGTTAAAAAAACAAAAAAATTACATAGGAATAATACATTCAGCATTCTCAGAGTAAATAATTTCTACTACAATATCATAAGACCTTGTTAGTTAACGAATGAAAAAGTTTTTAACAACTGAATCACAGAAAGTCTAAACTAATTCAAAACTCACTTAAATAGCCTACCCATGACTGGGTATTATATTTTTACTTGATTATACATGATTACCAAGAATTAAATATGTGCCCTTAAAAAGCTCACATGAAAAAAAATCAGTCACACATTCTATTAACCAAATAATCATCTCAAGTATCTACACAGATGTCACAATACATGAGTTAATGCATTTAACCAATTCTCTAAGTTGTACAGCCAGAACAGCTAGCATTTCTTTAGAGCAAACACTTCGCTGTGAATCAACATACAATGCTTTAATTTGAAATTCTTTTAAAAACTTTAATTTATAAATTTAACCATTTAAAAAAGTTAAAATGTATTATCAACTATTAATTATATAAAATATTGCATTACAATATGGTATTTCAAACAGGCATATATTTTGATCATATCACCCCCATTACCTTTTTATACTTCCCCTCTTCCTTCCTCTTGTTGAATAATTGTCTCTCTTCTACTTTCATGTCATCTTTTTAGACTCTACATGTTTTCAGAAAATGTGATTCTTATCTGAGTCTGGCTTATTTAGTTTAACATGATGACCTACAGTTTTACCTATTTTCCTATAAATGACATAATTTCACTTTAAAGCTTACTACTCCACTGTACATACATTCAGTTTCTTTATTCATCTGTTGACAAGCACCTAGGCAGGTTGCATATCTTGGCTACTGTGAATTGTGCACAATGAACATAGGCATGTAGCTATGCCTATAGTGTGCTTTTAATTCCGCTGGCTATATACCAAAGAGAGATACATGGCTAGTTATGTAGTTCTATTTCTAGTTTGTAAGGAAGCCTCCATACTTATTTCTATAGTGGCTACATGAATTTTCCCCACAAGTGCAGAAGAGTCCTGTTTATTTTTTGTATTCTTGATGACAGACATTCTGATTGGGGTAAGATAGAGCTCGTTGTAGCTTTTTTTTTTTTTTTTTTTTTTTGGTACTGGGGACCAAACTCATGACCTCATACTTGCCAGGCAGGCGCTGTGCCACTGAGCTATATCTCTTACCCTTCAATGTAGCTTTGATATTCATTCCCCTAATGGCTAAAGATACTGAACATTCTTTCACATATTTACTGGCCATGTGCACTTTGAGAAGAGTCTGTTTATTCATTTGCCCACTAACTGGGATATGTGATATTTTGGTGTTTAATTTTTTGAGTTCTTTATATAGTCTAGATATTAATCTTGTTGAAAGAAGGTAGTAAAGACGTTCTCTCATTCTGTAGGCTTTTTCTTTGCTGACTGCTCTTGCTGTGCAGAAAGTTTAGGTTGATGTAGTCCCATTTATTGATTTCTGCTATTATTTTCAGTGCTACTGGGGTTCTATTCAAGAAATCTTTTGCCTGTGCCTACAGCTTCAGGTGCTTCCTGTATGTTTTCTTCTAGCAGTTTCAAAGTTTCAGGTCTTGTATGCAGGTCTTTGGTCCATTCTGAATTGATTTTTGTATAGGGTGACAGATGGGGATCTAGTTTCAGTCTTTTACATATGGATGTCTAGTTTTTCTAGAACTTTTTTTTGGTACTGGGGACTGAACTCACCACCTCGTGCTTGCCAGGCAGGTGCTGTGCTGCTGAGGTGCGTCCCTGGCCCAGCCCCTCTAGCGCCATTTGTTAGAAAGGTTATCTTTTGTTCAACTTGTCTTTGGCCCCGTCCTGAGGAATCAGATGGCTGTAGCTGCTCTGCCTTGTTTCCGGGTCCTCTCTTGTATCCCAGTGTGCTAGTAACCATGCTGCTTTGGTTATTATGACTTTGCAGTACAATTTGAAATTGGGTATGGTGATGCCTCTAGCCTTTCTCTTTTTCATATACGATTATTTTGGCTATTCTGGGTCTCACAGGACTTTAGGATTGTTGCTTTTACTAGTTAAGAATGTCATTGATGTGGGGTGTGGCAAGGTACACCTGTAATACTAGCACTTCAGAGGTTGAGGCAGGAGGATCGCCATGAGTTCAAGGCCGACCTGGGTTACATCAGGGAGTTCAAGGCCAGTCTGTACTACATAGTGAGACCCTGTCTCAAAAAAAACAAAACAAGAAAATGTCATTTGGTATTTTTACGGGATTGCACTGAATCGGTAGATGTTTTGGTAATTTGGCCACTTTCACAATATTATTTCTGCCAACCCATGAACACTAGAGGTCTTTCCATTTTCTAGCATCTCTTCAATTACTTCAGAGTTCTATAATTTCCATTGTAGACATCTTTCACCTCTTTGGTTAGGTTGATTTTTATTTTTTTTCAAGTCCATTTTATTCATAGATAAAAAGAAAAAAACAAAATTTTAAAACGCATCATTCGGGGGTAACAACGGTACATACATTGTTCACTGTCATCCCCGAATCATTCACCCAGAGCACAAGACATCTGCCTTCAACTGTCCGAACAATACCAGCACAAATCTTTCTCTTCAGCGAACTATTTTATTTTTTTGAAGCTACTGTAAATGGAATTGTTTTCCTAATACCTTTCTCAACTCGTTCATTATTAGTATATAGAAAAGCTATTGATTTTTCAAAATGTTGGCTTGTATCCTTGGAACCATTTATCCTTAACATCCTTAACATCTGCAATAATACCATAGGATTCCTTATCCTAATAGCTATACCTCCAGAAATATACTAAAGAATGTTAGTTTTAAAAAATTACAGTGCCTGTAATACCAGCACTTGGGAAGCTGAGGCAGGAGAATCACCACAAGTTTGAGGCCACCAGAGCCACACAGTGAGTTCAAGGCCAGCCTGAACTACATATTGAGATCCTGTCTTAAAAAAAAGGAAAAGAAAAAAAAAATCTTTCAGTAGCTGGGTGTGGTGGCACATGTCTGTAATCCCAGCACTTGGGAGGCTGAGGCAGGAGGATCATCACAAGTTTGAGACCAGCCTGGGCTACAAAGTGAGCCGCAGGCCAGTTTGAACGCATAATGCGACCATGTCTCAAAAAGTAAAAAATAAATAAATAAATCTCTTTCATATTCATCAAGCTGGCAAAAAACGGTTAAATGTGATAAAACCAGGAGTAAGTGTGTGTAAAGCAGAGGGGATATCCTAGAAAGGACCTATACTCTTTAGCACTTAAAGATTATGTATTTTATGATCCATCAATACCATCTAAGTGTCCAAATCTGAGACAAACAGCAGGAAAAACATAAAATAATGTTTACTGTGGATCCTAGCTAACTCCCCTAAAAGATGAATGGAAAATTCCAATTATGCTGAAAAATGAATAAACTGGATCTGTAAGAATCAGTGCGAAATGCCAATCATGATTTAGTAAAAAAAAAAAAATGCAGACTTTAAAAGGGTAAGTATAGCAAACTCAAAGCACAGAAAAGTAATCTAAAATTCTATGAATATGCACATATATATTAAACATTCTAAAACATGCATCAGAACAAGATAAATTATCTGAGGAAGAATTTTCATGATACATGCTATATCTCTTTAAATGAAACTATTTGAAGCAAAATATAAATAACTGATCACTACCAGTGGTATGTACATATCTAAGTTTGATACTAGGGTTTAAGAATAATTTTTTAAAAAATTCTAAATGTGGACAAGATAGCCGGGCATGGTGGCTCACGCCTGTAATCCCAGCACTCGGGAGGCTGAGACAGGAGGATCATTGTGAGTTCAAGACCAGCCTGGGCTACAAAGTGAGCTCAAGGCCTGCCTGAATGGCATAGTGAGACCCTGTCTCAAAAAAACCAGGGCTGGGGATCTACCTCAGTGGCCTAAGCGCCTGCCTGGCAAGTGCAAGGTCATGAGTTCAATCTCCGGTGCCGCAAAATAAATAAATAAATAAATAAAATAAATGTGGACAAGATTGTATACAAATATGTGCAGCAAAGCAAAAACAGAAGCAGAAAATGTGTATCCCAAAAATGAGCTATAGAAATATACATGCACACACGAGAAAATATACTAAAAATTTAACGATAGTCATTCCTGACTAGTAGGATTATGTTTTTAAAATATTTGCAGTATTGGAGACTGACCTAAGACCTCAAGCTTGCTAGGCAAGCACTGCCACTGAGTTGTATGCCTAGCCTTTTAAAACTTTTTTTTTCTTGACACAGGATCTCCCTAAATTATTTGGCTGGCCTCAAAATTATGCTTCTCTTGCCTTAGCCTCCTGAATAGCTAGGATTACAGGTGTGAATCACTGTGTCCAGCTATTTTCTTCTTTATGCATTTCCTGTGCTGCATACTTCCATTAATATTATTAGTGAAAGAAAGAAAAGTAGCAAACCATAAAATGCAAGCTCAAAAATCTTCTCATAAAAACACATGCTCAATTAAACTGGTGCAATTATATTTTCCTTTTGATTTAAAAAATAATAGGACTAAGTTAATAAAGACAGTCCTCTTTAAAAATGAATATGTACAACCAAACAAGGCAGAATGGTGCCGATAACTACATAGCTTTAAACTTCTAATTTTACATTTCTAAAGATAACTGTTCTAGTCACCTCTATTTCTAGTAGTGTCACATCAGAATAGATGTTCCCTTTATCGATGCATCAGATACTGCAATCATATGGAAACTTTTCATATCAAACCTTGGTTTATATCATGGAAATGAAGCATATGTAAAGGGTAACTTTTTTGGCTGTAAGGAATAATAGAACACAGCATGCAATGTTCACGCAGCATTCTTAGGCAAATGAAAAAATATAAAACATTGTTTAGCGAAATTAAAGATGTAAATACATGGACAAATACACCATATGAATAAATTAGAAGACGCAATATTATTGTTAGTTCTCCCCAAACAAAACCGCCTAGTTGACATAAACAGAAATTGCTAAGGTGGGGGCTGCAGCACAGCTCAGTGGCACAGTGATTGCTTTAGCATGCTCCATATCTTGGGTTGGATCCAAGGCACAAACACACACAGACAGAAAGGAGGGAGGTAGAGAGGGAGGAACTGACAAGGCAATTCTAAAATTTATACCAAAAAAAAAAAAGCTGGAGATTTAGCTCAGCGGCACAAGTGCTTCCCTGGCAAGTGTGAGGCCATGAGTTCAATTCCCAGTACCAAAATAAATAAATAAATAGAAAGATGAGAAACTAGTAAGTCTTCTATACATGTTACACAGCTATTTGCCTATGAACTTATTTTCTCTGTCCAGGTTCTTCTGACAGTAACTGGAGATCAGCATTAAAATAAAATCTTGTTTGGGAGGAAAAAAAAGACTTGGGATAGCCAAAACAATCTTGGAAAGACTGGAGAACTGAAGCTACCTCCCCATAACGCTGTACTTAAAACAAGGTAGGAGAGAACCAAGACGGCGGAGTGGTAAACAGTAGTGAAAGGGCCTCTCTGAGTCATCATCCAGACACGGGAATATAGCACCGTGAGGAAGACACGGAGAGATGTGGGCTCCCTGGACCCAGGAAGGATCTGACACATGAACTGAAGCCCAAGGAGACAGAGAAGACAGAAACTTCCATGAAGAATGAGGCAGCTGCCGGTGCCTTCTCCCTGAGACGAGATTCACTGCACAAAAAGAGCCGTTCAAACCTGTGGACACATGGTGATGGGTGATGGTTGGAGACACCAGAGACCGCCATAGACAGAAGTGGCAGTGGAGGGAAACAGTGGATGTGAAGGGCGGACTGCATTAGCTGGCACTGCTCTTCCTGGTATTCCACTACTGAGATCAACTAAGGGTCACAGAAAATACTATGGCACAGTGATAAAGAACCAGGGGCTGGGCCAAGCAGGCAGCAACTTCTCATCCCCAACAAATTGAAGAGGCAGAATGTTGCAAGACTCAAAACCCAAAAACTAGCTATACCTATAAGATACCTCGAAGAGGTAATAATCATTTCCTAAGGGTTCTAAAGACTAGCAATAAAGCAACCCACCATAGGCAACTTACAAGCATCACCCCAGGAATTAAACTAAAAAAGAAAATGAGAAGACAATTTTAACAAGATGCAATTGCAGGCATCCAGTTCACCAAAGGCAAAACCCGGGGGGCAATGAGGTGAGACAATCTGAGAGCCACCCACCTGTCTCCACTCTTATTCAACATAGTCCTGGAAACTGGCCAGAGCAATTAGACAAGAGAAAGAAAAGGAGTAACAATAGGAAAGAAAGAAGTTAAATTATCATTATTTACATAAGACATAATACTCTACATAGAAGACCCCAAAATCTCCACTAAAAAAAATGTTAGATTTAATAAGCAAATTCAGTAATGTAGTGGAATACAAAGTCAACACTCAAAAATCAACGGCCTTCCTGTAAGGAATAACAAACTCACTGAGAGAAATTAGGGAAACAACACCTTTCACAATAGCATCCAAAAAAATGAAATACCTAGGAATCAATTTAATGAAGGAAAGAAAGACCTCTACACTGAAAACTACAGTACTCTGAAAAAGGAGATTAAAGAGGATATTAGAAAATGGAGAGATAGTCCGTGCTCTTGGGTAGGAAGAACCAATATAGTGAAAATGGTCATACTTCCAAAACTGTTATACAGATTTGATGCAATTCTGATAAAAATTTCAATAGCTTATGTCACAGAAGCAGAGAAAACAGTCCTCAAATTCATTTGGAACCAGAAGAGACCTAGCAATTCTGAGCAACAAAAGCTAGGCAGGGGCATCACAATGCCTGGCTTGAAATTATACTATAAAGCTACTGTGATAAAAAACAGCATGTACCGACAACAACAACAGCAGCAGCAACAACAACAACAACAACAACAACACAGACCCAAAGATCAATGGAACAGATTAGAAGATGCAGAAACAACTCCAGAGGTACTCAGTCACCTTATCTTTGATAAAGGTGCCCAACACATTCACTGGAAGAAAGATAGCCTCCTGGAAAAACTGGATCTGCACATGCCTAAGATTAAAATTGGACCCGTATCTTTCAGCATGCATGAAACTAAATTCAAAATGGATCAAAGATCTAAATATTAACACAGAAACAGTAAATCTGCTGGAAGATAGAATAGGTAAAACTCGAAGACATTGGTGTAGGAAAAGACTTTATGAATAAATACCTGATCACCTGGGAACTATCACAAAGAATCAACAACTGGGATCTCATCTAATTAAAAAGTCTTTGCACAGGAAGAGAAACCACCAACAGAGTGAAAAGACAACCCCTAATGTGAGAAAAAATGTTTGCCAGCTGTTCCTCAAAGGATTACTACTGAGAACACATAAAGAACTTAAAAATATCAGACTTCCCAAATTTAAAGACCCAATTCAAAAATGGGCATCTGAGATGAATACACACTTCTCAGATGAAAACATACAAACAGCAAATAAATATACGAAAAAACGTTCCATATCACTGGTCATTCAAAAGATGCAAATTAAAACACTGAGATTCCACCTCACCCTGGAAAGAATGGGTATTATCAAGAAATCAATAAATAACACATGCTGGAGGGGCTGCGGGGGAAAAGGGAACTCTTCTCCACTGTTGGTGGGAATGCGGATTGGTACAACCCCTGTGGAAATTCGTGCGGAGATTTCTCAAAAAACTAGGATTGGAGGTCTCATCAGACCCAGCTATTCCCCTTCTGGGGTATCTTCCCAGAAGTAAAAACATTAGGAACTGGGCCTGGTAGCACATGCCTGTAATCCCAGCACTCTGGAGGCTGAGGCAAGAGGATCGTTGCAAGTTTGAGACCAGCCTGGGCTACAAAGTGAGCTCAAGGCCAGCCTGAATGGCACAGTGAGACCCTGTCTCAAAAAGACAAGGGCCGGGGATTTAGCTCAGTGGTGTAAGCGCCTGGCAAGCGTGAGGCTGTGTGATTCCCCAGTGCCAGAAAAAAAAACCACTGTATCACACCAATATATGTACACCCATGTTTACAGCAGCACAATATTAATAGCCAGATCTTGAAAACAACTCAAATGCCCATTAACCAAGGAATAGATTAAAAAGATGTGGTCTTTTTATACAAGAGAGTACTACTCAGTCATAAAGGACAAACTGGAGATGTTTATAGGTAAATGGATGCAAACTGAGACCATATTCATATGTGAAATAAACCAGGTGCACATGTGGAAACATCATATTGTCTCCCTAGTGTGAGAAGTTGAAAGAGCAAATAAGATCCAAAATGTACAACAGATATTGTAAGATGGGAAGAAACTTCAAAAGGAAAGAGAAAACTAAGAGACACTGTGATGGTGGAATGGAGAAAAGGAAGAAGGAAAAAGAAAAAATATATGTATGATAGATAAGACAGTTATAGTACTAATTTCTCTTAGTTCACTGAAAAGTTTGTACTAATATTGTTTGGACAATTAAATGCCAGTATCTCATACTCTTGAGTAACTAATTTAAAGATCGCAATACTCAATATATTAGCCATTGTTACTCTTCTATTATCTTGTTCTGAAATTTTGTTTTATGTCTTTTTCTCTTTAAAATAAAATTAAGCCAGGGATATAGCTCAGCAGCATAAGTGCCTGCCAGGTAAGCATAAGGTCCTGAGTTCAATTCCTGGTACCAAAAAAAAAATTAAAAAAAAATATATACTGACTTCTCTGAATTCACTGAAGAGAAAGATTTGTGCTGGTATTGTTTGCGAATTGAACGCCAATGTCTTGTGCTCTGGGTGAATGATTTGGGAATGACAACGTGCAATGTATGTACTATTGGTGCATCCAATTGATGTGTTTTGAAATCGTTTACTTTTTTTCGTCACCCTGAAATAAAATGGATTTGGAAATATATATAAAGCAGTGTTCTCTCAAAAAAAAAAGTAGTACTGGCAAAATGATAGGGAATTATGTAAACCAAAATAACACAATGGAAGAGTTCAACAGACTTATGCTTATACAATGATTTTTCAACAAGGTTGTTAAAAGTCAAAGTAGATAACAGGAAAGTGTTTTTCCACTTCCAAAGCTATGTGGAACCATATACATATATTGTTAAAAAGTATGCTGGGCTGGGGATACAGCTCAGTGGCACAGTGCCTGTGCCTTGCCAGTGCCTGGCAAGAGTGAGGTCCTGAATTTGATTCCCAGTACCAAAAAAAGAAAAAGCTGAAAAAATATACACAGTTGTTTCACATTGCTTTGGAAATATATATGGGGGCCCTTAATATTCACATTAGCCAATAAACAAAAATTAATTCAGAATGGATCACAGGCAGTAAATACAAGAGCTAACATTATAAAGTTGGAGCTCTGGGTTCATCCCCAGTACCAGGAAGAGGAGATGGAGGGATGACTATTTAAATATAATAAAGGATTTGCATTTAGACTGTATAAGGAACAACTTAGTAAAAAGTTGCATAACCTAATTTTTTAAATGAGCAATAGATTTGTATGGTTACTTCCACAATGTTGTTGGATAGATAACATGGTATAAAACTTTGGAAAAGTTTGTTCACTGCTTAAAAAGTTAACAATAAACCTATACTATAATCCAGCATAATGGAGTACCACTCAGCAACAGAAAGGAGCTCTAAGCAACATGGAAGAATCTAAAAATCATCATTCCACAGGAAAAAAAATTGAAGCAAGGGTTTCTCACTGGGGATGAGAGAATAGGGTATAATTCCACTTACACAAGATGCAAGAAAATGCAAACTAATTTATAGCCAGGAGATAGAATGAAGACTGGCATAAACTGCAAAGGGGTATAAAGAAACTCTGGTAGATGATTTGCTATTGTTGTAGAAATGTTTTCATGAGTGGATGGAAACTTACAAACTGTACACTTTATTACATACAGCTTTTTTATACAGAAATATATAGATGTTATAATTAAAGTAGTACTTTTTTTTTTTTTTGGTACCAGGGATCAAACTCATGAACTTGTGTTTGCCAGGCTGGCACTTATGCCGCTGAGTTAAATCCCCAGCCCTATAGTAGTCCATTTTTAAAAATAAAGTCAAAAAACTTTATAGCCGAGTCAGAATTTTAACTCAATATACTGATTATCCTTGAGGGCGCGAAGGTGTACAGTTGATTTTGTATGCAGAACACCCAGTACACACTATAACTATTTTTTTGTCTGTATATGTGTTCCACAGGAATTGAGAAAGTGTGTACTTAATGATACATAAACGTTTCTTTATAGTGTTCAATACATTTTTTTCTTCCAATTGGATTTTATTGGTACGTTTTAAATAATACATAATGGTCAAAATCATCTAGAGAATCTGTACCTGTGATAGAACTTTTTTTTTTCCCTTCCCCTACACTCTGTTTAGCACCTCAATAGAACATTTTTAAAAAGAGGACAACAATTTTAAAAGAAGGAACACCTACTTATGTGGCCTGGCAATCCTATTCCTTTACCCAGGAGAAATAAAACATCTGTCCACACAATGACTTCTGCAAAAATGTTCATAGGTATTTTATTCATAATAGTGCCAAACTGGAAGTACCCTATTTGCTAAATCTTGAGTAATGAAATGAAGTACTTACCTCTTGTTGTTTATGAGGCTTAAGAGTTGAGTTTTACTATATTATAAAACAAAGCCAGACATGGTGGCAGATGCCTGTAACCCCAGCACTTGGAAGGCTGAGGCAAGAGGACAGCCTTGAGTTTGAGGCCTGCCTAGAACATATACTGAGTTCAAGGCCAGTCTGAACTATATAGGGAGACCTTGTCTCCAAAAATACATACATATATACATACAAAGCAGAACAAAACCCCCACAAATTGAGAAAGTTACTATGTTGTTTAGTGAAATATAACAAGAAAACATGGTTTTGGAATATGCATTTTGTAGAAATGTAAAAAAATAAGTAGTAAAATACTTGAAATTAGAAAGAGAAAAAGCAGCACTCAGGAGGCTGAGGCAAGAAAATTGCCATGAGTTCAAGGCTAGCCTGATTTCCACAGTGAGACCCTTGTCTCAAAAAGGGGGGGAGGAGGAAAAGAAAATAGAGGAAAAAGCTGTAGAAGATACTAAGTTCTTGGCTTGCCTTATTCTTTCTATCCTGTTATTCTGTACAACAAATGTATATAGCTCGATGTGTTTATTTAAGAATATGGAAAAAATGAATAATAGGTTTTTAAAAACCCTACCTTTTGGTAAGCTGTTATGAGACTAACGTTCTCAACGGTAAATAATTTCTTTAGTAGAAAAAAATGTTTTATTTAAAGCTGCATTGCATAATCTTTCATGAAGCGGCTGCTTTGACCTCAACAAAAGAAACTAGGGGCAAGAATAAGGTTTAATTTCAAAAAGACTACAGCAAAAGTTGAAGAAAAAAAGAACCAAGGGTTACAGGGTATTACTGATGTGGAGGAGGAGTGACCAAGCACTTTGTAACAAACAGGCTTGTTGGTTGTCTCATGGGAAAATGTTCAATTCCAGGTAGTCAAGCATTTATCTTTCATAAAGGCAAGGGTTCTAAATGTGCTTTCTGTGAAGACAAGTGGCTGTGGCAGTATGCGACCCAGTCATATATTCCTGCCTCAGTCTCCGGGCGTGCTGGGACTACAGGTGTCCATCACACGGAGAACCAGCCATTGTTTTTAAACGGGGAAAAAAAAGTTAATCTACCTGTCCTTTAAAGGTAAATGAGTAATTTTAAAACTTAGTAAGAAAATGATGGTACTCTAAAACTAAGAACAAAAGGACCCAAACGGTTCCCACCTGCATTTTCTGCTGATTTATTTAGCTGTACTGGGAGGGGGGCGGTGCTGGACTCAGGGCTTTAACACTGAGTTGCATCCCCGGTCCGTTTTACTTTTTATTTTGAGACAAGAGCTTGCCCCGTCGCCCAGGCTAGGCCTGATCAACATGTAATCCTACTCAGCTCACGGAGTGCTGGGGCTCCCAGGAGGCCTGCCCTACTGGCCCAACTCCAGTGTTTTTAAATGCCTTTTAAGAGTTTCTATGGATTTTACAAGTGCAAATCCTCACACTGGTTTTCACGAACAGCTGACTGGCACCCAGGAAGCACAAACTTCACTAGGCAGATCTGGGTAATAGGTGGATAGAAATGTAGTAATAAGTACCTCCACTTAAAAAGTGTGATCCAAGAGGCATTTACTACTTTGGGTACAAATTCCACATAAGCTGCCTTTTAGCTAAGACAGTCATCCAAAAACATGTATTCAAACAGTTAATTTAGGAACGAGGCTTTGGAATTTCTACATCACCAAATACTGAAATCAAATGTATCACATTCACTAAGTTAAACAATATGTATCTTATTTAATGCTTCTGCTTAAAATATACATATTTATGTTTTAAACCTAGGTAAAGTAAGATTTTTGAATCAATGGTAACACTTGCAAAGTGCTCTATTCACAAATAAGAGGATCACAGATATCTTTCACCAGTCTTCAACATCATTTATTATGATATGAAATTACAGAATGAGCCAAGAAATAATTATCCATTATAAAAAACTGATCTTTTGTGAATCCTTCTAGGAAATAAAACATCAACTTTTTATAAAGAACCCCTCAAATAAAGCCTTTCATTAAAACATTATTGAATTTCTATTACACATATGTAGGAATTGAGGGACATTTCAGGATAGGACAACCAGGTCCAATGTTGCAGAACACAGTGGGATACAAGGCAGTATACAATTACCTACAACATAAGGCAAACCATGCATAGGAATGGTAACACAATTCTGTTTGGCATCAGACAGCTTCACATAGGAGGTGGGTCTCAAAAGATGAGTAGGATTCTGAGTATAAAAATCAGGGAGAACAAACCACACGTGGCAACTGTGCATAGAGTATTTCCCATGTAACTTGATAGACATAAGGAATATACTCTATTTTCAAGTCACAACAGTTACGTGCTGCCTTGGCTAACAGTTTCATATCTCAGGTTCAGTAAGATATTCCTAAAGGGTTAAACCATCTAACTTTTTAGCATAGTTACCAAATTGATTTATTGTGATTCTATAATATTTGATGAATTTACTATGTTTATAATCTTAATTTCCACCAGATACTACTATCGACAACTAAGTTAGGTAGACATATTACAGGCAGGGAGGGCTAGGCCCCTCCAGGAAGTCAGCGCAGGGGATGAGAACACATTACAACTGTGACTGGAGGCACATCTGTTGTAGGCCAGGCCTCAAGATAAAGTCGGAATGAGGTCTAAGTGCCTCCCCAAGGGACAAGCAGTGAGTCAAAGATACAGTAATTGGTATCACCTGGTCCAACAGTCTAGCTAGTCACCCAGGTGGCTAGCTAGACCAGGAGTTCCTGATTCATCTCTTTAAAAGGTCCTTGATCTTTCCATGTATACTTATACATGATCTGCTTCCCCACTGGATCAATACAGCCTAAGCAGCTATACTTGGAATCTCATTGATTGATCATAGTTTTGACCAATGTACTACCCATCCCATGATTTTGCTCTATGAAATGTTCCCTGTGTAGTGGGGTCTGAGGTAACCCATTTTCAGATCCCCTCCTGTCTCTCAGGAGTTCTCTCTCAATAAATTTTTCCTACTCTTAACCTCTGTTGCTCCTTAGAATTCATTCTTTGATTTTGGGCAACACGGGCTCTGTGTATCTGACACTAGCAGTTTGGGAATTACATTTATTTCCCCTATATCAGTATTACCACTCTTCACTAGGGACTTAAATTTTAATAGTGTTACATAATGATAAGTCATCAATCATGGATCTCCCAATCCAGCTTTTTTCCTCATCTAATTAACTGTCCCTTTTCCAAAACTAACCTCTTCACAAGTTTTCACCCCTTAATCTTTTCTGCTTCTTTGCAGAGGCTTCCTCAATTACATTCCCTGCTGATTTTATCTTGCACGTTAGTGGCATCCTCTCTATGTTGAAGAATACCTGTTTCTTTGCTTTCTCTGTTATGACTAGCTCGTCTAAAGCAGAGAAGCTCTGTTTATTTCATTTGGAACACTAATACATATTTTTATAATGCCAATTTCTAAATCATGAGAGATGTTCTTTAAGACATTGTTCTTGAAGTGTAGCAAATATATTAAAATAGTAAGAACTTCAGGAAAAAAAAAAAAAAGAGCTTTAGAGACCAATCTGGGAGTCTTAATATTTCAGAACTACAGCACATCCCAACATATAAAACTAAACTGTTAATGCTATTTTTATGTTCAAATACACTATATTAACTTATACATTCAAGAAGAGAAATTGTGAATTAATCATTAGTTATAGCCTTATGACCACCTAAGAAACATGTTTATTTTATAAAATTTTGTTTTGATTTCATTCAGATAAACAGCAAAAGTTTTTTGCTTAGTTTTGGTAACAGTTTTGAATGGTTCACTCTTCAGTCTCAGGATATTCTTCAAGTATACTGATTCAAAAGTTAAAGAAAAAAAAACTTTCAAAACTGACTCAATAACAGTATTTATAGTCCAATACTCATAGTACAGCAAATAAAAACCTGAGATTTGCAATGAAGCATAAAAATGTTTATAATATGACATTAACATTTACATGTTTTCATGAAACAAAAAGTGACTTATACAGGATGAGTATATTCCTCAAAAAATATGCCTCTGTCTTGCTTATCTGAGCATAGTACACAAGCCATACTTACACAACTTCTGAGGCAATTTTATGTGAATAGGTCTACACGATACTGAATTTTTAAAAAACCTAAGTCATGGCTTTCCTTATCAATGACCTGTTTGAAATTTCAAAGCAAGTAAGCACAGAGATAGTAAGAGAAGCTAAAGAATGCTTGCCCCTATCCCCCAAATTAACCCTGTAGCAGTATGGTCTTCAGTGTGTTGAAAATTTTAAATATACACACACACACACACACACACACATATGAGTAAGCAAATGTGCCAAGACCATCAGTGGGGGGAAAGGACAATCCCCTCAGCAAATGTTGCTGGGGAAACCGGATATTCATATGCAAAAGAATGAAGTTGGAACTTTAACACTATACTCAAAAATTATTTCAAAATGAGGGCAAAAACTACAAAAAGTTCTAGAAAATGCATAGGAAAAATCTTCACAAACTTGATTTGGCTATGATTTGTTAGATATGATACTAAAAGCACATGCAATAAAAAAGAAATGGGACTTCATCAAAATTAAAGTTTTGTGCATTAAAGGATACAATCAAAGGAGGGGATGGGGCTGTAAAAAGAATTAAGATGTCTTACACTTTACGAACCAAGTCCAAATGGATGAATGCAATCATTACAAACTGCAAACATATACTAATAAAAGTAAAAATAAAAATTTAGGGCTGAGGATACAGCTCATAGATAGAGCCTTGCCTATCGTGTGTGAAGTCTTGGATGTGATCCCTAGCACAGCACACACACATACACACACACATACACATGAATAATAAAATAAAAGAATAAAGGATACAAGGCAGTGAAAACACAATCCACAGAATGGGAGATTCTGACACATCACATATTTGATAAGGTGTCAATGTCCACAATATGTTTTAAAAAAGGAAAACTCCTACAACTCAACAAGAAGGAAACAGCACAATTTAAAAATGGGTAAAGGGTCAGGCATGGTGGTAATCCTAGCACTTGGGAGGCTGAGACAGAAAGATTGCCATGAGTTCTGAGGCCAGCCTGGATTACATAGCAAATTCACAGCTAGCAGGAACAACATAGTGAGTGAGACCTTATCTCAATAAACAAAAACAAAAAAACCCCAAAAAACAAACAAACAAAAAATGATTTGAATAGACATTTCTCCAAGATATGCAAATGACCAATAAGCACATGAAAAGATGCGCAAATCACTCAGCACAAGGTAAACCCTAATCAAAGCCACAATGATACCTTTTCACACCCATGAAGATAGCTATAACAAACATACATGTGTACATACATATGTGCATATATGTATGTACACATGATCTCAAATGAAGGTCTAGGGACATAGCTTAGGAACAGACTGCTTGCCTGACACGAACAAGCCCCAGTTCCAACCCTCACACCACAAAGTAAATTAAAAAATACAGAAAGTAAGTATTGGAAGCATAGACAAACTGGGACCTTTCTGTGTTGCTAATGGGTAATAAATTACGTTGTTGCTACGGAAAATATGACAGTTTCTTAAAGAAATTAAATATAAATCACCATGTTTTACAGTTCGACTTCTAGGAACAGAGTCCAGCAAAATAATGTATACATCTAGAAAAGAAAAACTTGCATAAATATTTTAGTATTATACACACTGGGACATCGTGAGATTAATACAAATTACTTTTGGACTCTAAAATTACAAAAGATGCTCAAAGTGGTGGCCAATTAGCTTCCAGACATTAGTACTGTGAACTGCTGAAGTGCGCATTTTTTGGGACAGATTCTGTATATACCTCAGAGACCTAAAAGCAGCAAATCAAACAGGTAGCTAGCTGTACACCAATGTTCATGGAAACATTATTCACAATAGCTGAAAGGTGGAAACAGTCCACAAGTCTATAAATATATATATATATAAAATGGAATATTGTTCAGTCTTTAAAATGAAATTCTGATACATGCTATAATATGCATAAATGTTTCAGACATGCCATGTGACATAAACCAGTCCACAGAACGAATTATGATTCCACCTATGGGAAGTACCTAGAGTAGTCAAACTCAAGAGATAGAAGGCAGAAAAGTTGTTACTAAAGGATGTGGGGAGTTATTCTTCAGTGGATAAAATTACAGTTTGGAATAATAAAAGTTGTGGATATTGTGACAGTTGCACAACAATATGAATGTACTTAATGCCACTGAAAAAATTACTCAGTTAAAATTGGTTAATTCTGTTATATGTACTTTACCACAAATTTTTAAGAAAAAGTGTGCGTTGTCTGTTTTACTATGGTGGCAGCACAGCAAAGTGGTTAAGAATACCGTACAAGCTTTAGAATTCGCTTGTCTCGTTTCAAACAGCTCTGCTACCTCATAGCTCTATAATCTTTGGGCAAGTAACTTACTGTCTGCACCTGTTTTGTCTCTTAATAACAGAACCTACTTCACAGGTTTACGGTTAGAATTACCTAAGTCAATACATATAAAGTGTTTAAGATTGTGCCTACCATTTAGTAGCAACTTTGTTATTGTAAGTTTAAAACACATTTTAAATTTGATTTTGTGCTGTGGTGCCAGAGATCAAATCTAGGACCTTGAGCGTGTAAGTGTTCCACCACTAAGAAACACTGTCAACCCCTAAATGAAACTTAAATCAACCATCTGCAGAACCTCAGAAGCTCCTCCCCAAAATTCTTAAAATTGGTAAAACACAGTTTGAAAACCAGTGATTTAATCCAATCCTTCATTTACTAGATAAAGGAATCCAGAGTTCAAGTTAGTTGCTTGTGGTCGTATTTCCTATTTCATTAATACTAATTCTCCTAAAATAAGAGTTGGAGATTCATATTAATGCTGCCATTTAACTACTTCTAAACCAAAGCAATGAGAGCAGCAGTCCAAGTAACACAAAATGTCTAATGCAAAAAATCATGTTTTAAGCTTGTCAGACACTTCTGCACTTAGTTTAACAGGGTTAAAACTGGTTTCTGGGAAACAGACGACACAAAAAGCAAAACAACAGAGGCAATATGAAGGTCAGACTCAACGAGAGCTAAAAATCTTTGGGGTGTCTCTACGTTTTGCCCTTCCCCCAAAGGTCCTCCCCTCACTTCAGCTCTCAAAGGACCCACCTTCTGGTGGAATGTCTTGCTATCCCCTATCTGCATCTGTTGAAAGCCTACCCATCCCTCAAGGTTCCATTCAAATGCCGCCCATTCTAGGGATCAATAATCTCTTTTTCAGTAGCTCATTCTACATCTCTATTTCAACATTTGGTCATATAATGCACTGTATTACAATGATCTATATTCATTTCTTATCCACCGTCCCCCAAGAACAATCCCGGAGAAGAGTCGAAAGGAGGAAAAGAATTAACATCTGCTGAACACGTCCGTGCTAGGCACAAATCACCAGTTTTGCACACGTTATCTCACTTAACCTACTGGCCGGTCGTCTGGGCGGTAAACAGGTGGCGGCATTCCTGTTTCCTCATAGGCAACTACAGGGGAGAGTTCAATGGGCTCTCCGCGTTCCCGCTGGGAGCCAATGCCAGGGAGCGGCCACGCCGATGGATTTCCCGGCTCCAAAGGGCTCCCCCACCGCCCACGTTGCACACCTAGTTCACCGCGGGTCCCCGCCCGCCTGACAGGGAGGAGGCGGAGGCAGTGCACCGAGGTTTGCTAGCGGACTCAATGCCACCCTTTCTTCACCCAAGACCGCCCCGCCCCCGCCCCACCTTTGCTTTCCTCTCCTCCCCAGCGGACTCCGCAGACTCGGGCAGCCCCACAGCCGCAGGAGCAACGCTGCACGCGCCGGCCTCTCCCGGGAGGCTGAGAGAGCATCCGCTCGCCCGCATCCGCCCAGCCGCCCCGAGCCGCGGCACCCGGGTCGCGCGGAACACGCGGCTCCAGCGGCGCGGCGCCCGGAGCTCCCCGCGGGCGCTCCCGCAGCCGCCGCCCGAACCAGCGCGGCGCATTTCCCGGGTCGCCTCCCGCTCCGCTCCGCTCCGCTCCACCCCGAGCCGCAGTTCG
>RJWT010011201.1:0-23523 GCA_004365215.1 Cuniculus paca
TCCTTTTTGGTTATATAGCCTTCAAGAGTTTCGAAAAACTAAAAATACTGAATGATCATAAAGCTCAATAATGTGACATCTTTCTTTCCTTTCTTCTGTACTCTTTTTCTTTCTGACTCTTCTTAGTAGAGATGTCATTTTAAGTAAGTGGAGCACTTCTTTCCTTCCTAGATGATTTTTAATTTTCCAAATGCATGCGGGGTCCTCATTATGATGCAAGAGATTACTAAGCCTGCTCAACCTACAGCATGATAGCAGCTTTAGTTCTAACCTTTCTTGATGACTTGGAGCGAGGTTCTGGTTTCAATATACGACAACCTAACACAAATCAAAAAACATTCAAATTCCGATATTTTGAATTATTTTTGGAAGAATTAGACTTTTAAAATTTTTCCTCATTACAAAATAACCTCAATTTCTTTCTTTTTTCTTGTTAGAACAGTTGAATTCCTACTAATATCTCTTGGTGATTTTTAATTACTATCAGATGTAAACCTTAGATTAATAAATCCCACCAGATGGCCATTTAAGACTCTTGAAAATTATATTTAAGGCATTAGCTCTGCTCATAAGATAATCCTGGTAATAATATTCAGTGCTCCAATCCTAGTACTGCATCTCAATTTCCTCAATTTTAAGCCTGACCCAGGTCTAAGTATTGAATGACTCATAATGATTTCCATTTGTTAGTGAGCAAAATCTGGTTAGCACACTTTGTCTTACTTTATGCTCACATGCTACAGTTTTGCCAATAATTCTATACCAGTAGTTTTCAGTTTCCCAGATGTAAAAATTAAGTGTAATTTAAGGGATCATGTAGACTTAGTTTTTAAAAATAGAAGCACATGATTAATATATCCCTAAAGTTTCCCTGGATTATTATTCTATCAAACGCTTAGGTAAGCATCGCCAGTTTTTAAGAAGTAACCATTAGAGAGTGACATCAGCAGGGTGGTGGAACAGAGGGTCCAGCCTGTAGCTCCTCTCATAGAAATATCAGCTGGCTGGTATTCTCTGACAATAATGCTTTTGGGAAAATCGCAGGACCCTTGGATGAGGCTGAAGCATGTGGACTACTAAAACCACAAAAAGTCACATTGGAAAGTTAAGAAAAATTTGGTTGCGTTTTCACCACCTTTCCCCTCCCCCAGACTGGCACAGCACCATGCTGAGGCTTCCTGTCCCTATAATTTCTCTCTCTCTTTGTACTGGGAATTGAACTCATGACCTTGTACTGTGCCACTGAGCTATATCATTGGCCCTATACCTATAATTTCTTAAGTGGGAAAATAGATGCCAAGGAAGACATCAGCTTCCCCAGTGTTCTGAGGCACCTAAAAGGTCAACGCCTATCTTTCTGCAGAAGCAGCCCTGGGGAAGTTGGTCAAATGAGACCATTTTGAGCCACCTAAGAACAAACAAAGAGGTGGGTGGAGCTCAGAGCAACAAGCCTGTAGATTTCCACAGAAGCACCTCAGTTCTGCCAGCTGCACATCATCCCTGCTGCCTGACCCAAGCAGACAGCACAGGTGGTGGCTCTGCCCATCCTTGGAGCTGAGACCAGGGACGATGGTGCACAGTTCTGTCTTGCTTGGATTCCCAGCAAGTGGGCCAGCACGGTCACAGAATGTCGCTAGTGACCCTGCACAGGCAGGGAACCCACCCGGCAGCCCCACACAGCTGCAGAATGCAGCCCACAGCATGACAAGGAGCCCAGGCAGCGAATATGCTCATATGCAATGTCTTGTACCCAGTCTTTTCAAAAGCAAAAGTGGCAAATAAAATTTAAAAATGATTTGTTTATTTTTATCCCAAACTTTTATCATAATAACACCCAAACATCCACATAAGTTTAATGATGTATGCAGTGATCACCCATATGCCCACTATTTAAGTACTGTAATTCTGAAAATGTTTGTTTTCTATTAATTAGTGAAATGTTTCATCCAGTTTCTCCTTTGTCTTACATTTTTAAGTGCTGCCTTGCATTTGCTATATAGGTGTGCTACTACTGAGTCACAGATAATTTTTGAAAGGTTTTTAGTTGAAGTACTAAAAATGGAGACACTATCCTCTATTAGAAAATGGTTAAACCTGATTCTTCAATCTTTTCACATTTTTTCTCCAAGTTTCAGAAGGTATGAAAGAAATATAGTTAATTTATTACTAGAAATGTCAGTATGTATCATCCTTTTATTGTCTAAATTTGCTGACCTACAAGCTTCCTATTTATTTTTAAAACAAGATTTGTATTTGAATTGTCTTTTAAAATATTTTGGTAATTTGACAGGTAAAAATATAAATTTATGTTATGGTTGATACATTGTGTCAACTTGAACATTTAGAAGTTCAACTGAGAGACTCAGCAGGGAGCCCGGGTTCTTACTTTGTAAATATCCTCATCCTGTGCAAAGGGGGGCAAGGAGATTTTGTGAGTGTTACACCCACCCTTTGGCGGGGGTGGCCTGTGTACAATATAAGGGAGGAGAGGAGGCTTATTTTTTTTCTTTTGCTCTGGCTGCTGCCTTGAAGTGTTGCCCCAGTGCATGCCACCCTGTCTTGGAGTCAGCTGATTATGGACTGAAATCTCCAGGAACTGTAAGCTAAGTAAACCTTTCCTTGCTTCACTTTGGGTTTCAAGGTATTTTGTCTCAGCAATGAAAGAAAAAGTAACCTAGACAATTTATATGGTAAACTGTGTTAGTTAGATACATCTGTACATTGTGTAATGTTCAAATCAGATTAAATGTATCCATTTCCTGAAAGACTTTTTTATTTCTTTGTGGTTTCTAAATACTCTTCTAGGTTTTAAGAAGATACAGTATGTTATACTTTTCCCCTATAATTACACTACTGTGTAATAATCCACTAGAATTCCTTGTTCCTACCTAACTACAACTGTAACCATTGATCAATCTCTGCCTTTCTCTCTCACCTTACAACTTGCCCTGTCCTCTCATAACCACTGTTCTACTCTCAACTCTCATACTATCAATTTTTTGCATTAAATAAATACATACAATAAATGTTTGCCTTAAATATATATGCATATATAAAATGTACATTTGTGTTCATGTGCTTGGCTTATTTCACTAATGATCTGTAGTTCAATCTATGTTGTGGGTGATAGGATTTTATTATTTTTTATGGCCGAATAGTATTCTTGTATGTATAGGTAGCACATATTCTCACCGCATCCATCAGTTAATAAATTTTTTGGTTGTCTTCATCTCTTAGCCATTGTGAATAATGCTAAAAAGAACACAGGAAAGCAAATGTCTCTTCGATATACTCATTTCTTTGTCTTTGGATATATACTTAGGAGTAGAATGTGAGATCATATGACAGTACTATTTTTAAATTTTTAAAGGAATCTTCTTTTTTTTTCCATAATAACTGTACTAATTTGTATTCTTGCCAACAGTGCACAAGGATTTTCTTTTTTGTTTTTCTGTACACCATTTCCAGCATTTGTTATTTAGTCATTTTGTTAATAGCCATTCTTACTGGAAGGAGGCAATATCTTATCATAGTTTTCATTGGCATTTGGAGACAATCAGCGACATAGAACATTTTTATATATACATGTTGGCTATTTGTATTTATTAATTAGAGAAATGTCCATTTAGGTCTACTGTATAACTTTATTTAGGCTTTTGTTACTGAGCTTTAGAGTGCCTTATAATATTTTGAATATTAACTCCTATTCAGAAGTATAGTTTCAAATATTTTCTCCCTTTCTGCAGGTTCTTCTTTATGATTTTCTTTGTTAGACTGAACCTTTTTAGTTCACTAATCTCTTGTATGCAATCTCTTGCATGTTTTATTTTCATTTTCAATGCTTTTGGAGTTTTCTAATCTTTACTCATTCCAATATCCTTGAGCATTTCTTCTATGTTTTCTGACAGTACTTTTACAGTTTCAGGCCTCAGAATTAAATTCTTAATCCACGTTGAGTTGACTTTGGTAGCTGCTGAGAGAATTCTACTTTCACTTTTCCTTGAGTGAATGTTTGATTTTCCCAGCACCATTTGTGGAAAATGTTCTCTTTTCTCCAATTTATCTCCTTCACATTTTTTGTTAAAACCAACTGGTTCTAGATTCTTGGGTTTACTTCTAGGCTCTATTCTGCCCATTGCTCTGTGTATTTTTATGCCAGTAGCAGGCTGTTTTCAACTGTTGTATGTTTTTGATATTTTAAAGTCAAGTAGTTAAGCCAGAAAAATTACAAATTTTTAATTTATATATTAGTACTTTTAATAAAGAAAACACTATGTTTTCTGAAGTGTTTTAATGGTTTAGAATTGTTTTTAACCTGAGTATGAATTTCTACTTGCAAACAGTATGTCCCATGGAATTCATAAATATCTCCTGATAAATTTGATGAATATAAACTGATACATTATAAACATATATTTCAATGTGAATATATGAAAATTAAACTGTAGTTCTGGTTAAAAAGGATTTCCTTTACTTAAGAAAAAAAGATTTTCCATGGCAAATTTAGTATATAAGGGTTGCTATTTTTGAAGATATTACCAGTAAATTGTCTTGATCACTTTAAAACTAAAAGTTGATCAAAAGATTCAGTTAAAAAAATAGTGCTTGCTTTTTTGTCTCTGAAATTTCAGGATTACTTGGACTTGATTTCATGTTAACCTCATGTGTAAATAGATTCAATCCCTTTGAGGACAGATCCTGTGTCTTATTCACAACTCTTAGTGGAGTTTTGTTGTGCCCAGCTGTGACTAAAATATGGCTGTTAAATAAATGATGTGAAGAAAAATAGTCTATGCTATCCTTGGATTTGCCTGCATTTTAACACAACAGTTATGAAATCTTCCTTTTGTGAAGTACTAGGCTACAGTGAGAGTGGGCATAATTGTCCAGTGTATAGGAAGAAATAAAATATTTTCTTGCCTTCCTGCAACAAATTTGGAGAAATTTCTTTCACCTCTCTATGCCTAAAAATAATATATTGCATTTATTTGTTCTATTTCTTCCAACAGTAATCAAAAATTGAGCAAGTAAATTTAACTTTATTTTGTGACACTCTCCTAAATAACCATAGGCATTTTAGATGCTATATTTAATTTATAGATTGCTACAGGAAATCCTTGTTTGCAAATGTTGTTAAAATTCCCCACTAAAATGCTAATGAAAAGTGAAATGATCAAAGAAAGTTTATTTAGAACTTTTTGCTAAAGCAAGAAAATCTTACTGTTATCACTGGAAGGAAAGGAGAAAATCATCACTATAATAAGCCAAATCATAAACTAACTTCTGAGTAGTTTTCACTTTAGCTGGGTATTTTTACAGCTGATATACACGAGGAATATAATTGTAGCAATCATTAGATGTGTTGTAGCCCTTTCTTAAACATTTACTTTCCTTCCACACGTACTTGTAGAATGAAAAACATTTTCTTTTTTCCACATATTCTTGTTCTCCTCTTGGGAGCTGATAAAAAGCGAAGTAAGAAACTTGTTTCAAGGCTCTGCTTCCTAAAATGCTTTATCTTGTTTTCAGGCAGTGCTTCAGTGATTTCCCCTGACAGATCAGGTTCTTTACAAGGAAAACTACCTTTGAAAACTCAATGTTGAGTTTTCTTAGGTGGGACGTAGTATTCTGTTTTACCTTGTATTTACCTATGGCAACATAGTCTGTAAGACATATTTAAACCATTAATGACTTACATTAGTTATACGAAGATAAAGTCAAATTAACTTTAGGCTTATATAATTCATAAAATAGGGAGTTGGTTCAGTTTAGCTCTGATAATAGCGTTCCGATTAGAGTTACTCTTTCACATCCCTGCTTTTGATTTGCAGTCTATCAGAATGTTCTCAAGTGTCATATTTTAGCAGTCAAACATTAATTACTGGGACAGTGAACATGTTACCAATTGAATTATAAATGTGACCAATGTATATACATATATGTAAGCAAAGAAACAACTAAATGTAAATTGTCAATACAGTTAAATGTTGGTAAATATTAACAAAACTTGATTTTTTGAAGTGGAGAAATAGTTGCTTCCAATGTTTAAAAATTTAATGTCTATACATTTATATATAAAGATTTTTCTTTATGTACTCAGTAGATGGTAATATATACAAAATACAACTCTGTTATTTTAGGGTCATTTTAAAAGTTTGGCTATAACATTAATCAAATATTTAATCCACAGTGGTATATTTTACTTTCTTTTAGAGTTATTTTCCAAACTTTGTTAGAACTATTTCTACAAATATCAATTCCTTGTCTTCTTTATTTATTTATTAAGAAAGATATATCCAAAACTCTCCCAAATATATTAGAACTATGCTTTACAACATATAAATTGATATTTATTTTCCCTTTGATATTCTATTTTACATTAGCACAAATAGAATTCTAAATTAAGCAATTTTGCATGTCAGAGCAATGAAGTTTGGAAGTGACAAAAGCTAGAATCTCTTTTCATAGCTATAACAACAATCTTCTCATAAGCAAGTTCAGCTACAGACTTTCAGGATTTTTGATATGCAAACACAAAGCAAATTCCTTCTGAGATAACTAAAAGGTTTAAGACACGCTAGTGTGTATATATAGACTTGCACATATCTAGGGTATCTGTTCATTGACACTGAAGAAAAAATTATTGAAGTAGACGTCACTGAATTATGTGAAATCACTTTGACAAGCAAAAGTCATCTTACAATGGAGTATTAGGGCTTAGTTTACTTTTCTCTTGTTGCTAAGATAAAGTACCCAACATCCAAAGTTAAAGGGGGAAAGATTTAATTAGCTCATAATTTGTAGATGTTTCAGTCCATAATTGGCTGGTTCCAGGATGGGTGGCTTGGCAGAGGAGCATCTCATAGGAGACAGCTCATAGTGCCTACAAGGCAGCAAAAGAAGCAAGGGACCTTAACAGTGTCTTTCTATCACTTTTAATTTAGCCAGATTACTTAGAGCAGTAGCACTCATACCCTTAATCTTAGTGCCCTTGATCCTAGTATTGCACCATGAATCAATTCCAGCATTACATACTCTAGATCCAGCCACGTCTCAAGAAGCCCCACCTGTGACTGCAAAAGACTTTGCAGGGACATCTAGATACAAGCCTTAACAAGGGCTACAATCAGTATTTCTGCTATGTAAGTTTGGACTCTTCAGTAATATAGTGCTACTTTTAAGAGCAGGACATAATGAATAGTCTCTTGAAAGTAAACATGTTTTAGCATTATTAATTTTATTAAAACTTGAAGACAATTACCTAGAATGTTAAGGAGTTTCTTTATTTTTATCTTACATTTTATGCTTATTAATTGTGTAACTTGTTATTTATTTATATCAAATGTCACATACATTTTCACTGGCTAATTTAAAGTATTTCAAGAGCCAATTTGTGTTGCTTATATTTAACAATGTTATTTGTATGATTTAATACTTTTAAATTTTTATGGTTTGGTGAATATTAGATAGTTTATGGTATAGCTACTTTTTTATATTTCTGACCTTCTGAGATTAGATATTGGTAGAAATAAAAAATTCACTTTAAAATAAATTATCTATTAACATTATTATTATTATCCTTACTGGTGCTGGGAATTGAACCAAGGCCTCTCACTTGTTAAGTACACAAACTATGACTGAGCTATGCACTAACCACTCATTTAGATATTGCTTCCATTTTATTTCTTCAGAAAATACACATACCCTCTAGAAATGAAGTATAACTTTTGAGAATTTACACAGGTTCAACAAAGCAATAACAGCTTAGGGCAAATTCAAGTTAGACCTGTACTTTTCAATGAGGACCTGTGAGAACCATGAGCATTTGGTTAGTTTGAGAGGCATGAAAGACCATTTCAAACACCACCTGGAAAGATGAATGGGCACTGTCATCTATTCTTCATGCTGATTGCATGATTAAATATTTTTTGAATTAATTTTACTTTCTTGTACATTTTTAATATGTCCACAAAAATTTAAAAACTACCTATGTGGTTTTTATTGTGTTTCTATTGGACAGTTCTGAGTCAGCCCATCACCTGCTGATGCCTTACATGTGTTTTAGTCATTGGTGCGCTTGTGAGTTCTGTCATTAACTTCTCCATGAACTTTCAAATACCCTTCCACTTTCATGTTGATGTGAGGGAAAGTTCAGGCAATGAATTATTCACTTTAGGGAGCTGAGGAAGCATTTAGTGGATCCCAAGAGAGGTGCTGAATGGAGGCCAATTTTAGGCAGAGAAGCTTCTGATATCTTTTCTACTTTTAAGGGTCCGTCACCCTGTTTTAGTCTAAGCATAGCTCGCTGCATTCTTCATGTTGCCCAGCTGTGTATTTACTCTCTGAATCAGCCATGCCTTTCCAGGAACTGTGGAAAGAGCAATGATGTTTATATTACACTAGAATTTTTAGTTTTTATTCTGGTTCATTTTTGAAATCATATTCTCTGTTTAAACATGTTATAGTTACAACAATTAATTTTTCAATATTGTTATCCTCATTGTCAATGTTATACCTTTCCTCGAGTGAACTTAAATATTTTCTATCAAGGAAGAAATAAGCAAATGGCAAATGAGACTGACATTTATAAATATAGAACTGACAGCAAGATCGTGGGTAATTATCCATGCCAGAGAGGCAAGAGGAAATTATTCAAATACTAACAAAATTAACAATAGATTTGTGGAAAGTACAGGAGCCAAAGACCTTTGGGTTTGTTTGTTATCTGGTTTGGTAGTGTGATTTCTGTCAGGCACAGCTACTGATTGGCTTTGGCCATGACTCTCAGAGTGAACTCATTTGGCTACTTAGCCCTGTTTCAGGATTCTGGGAAAGTGAATTATAAAACTGATACAAACTATGTCTTTAGAACAACTACAGTGGTGCTCTACTTTCTCATAATATTTATTTATAAAGTAATCTCAGCACCAAAATAAGGACTTGACTCAGTGTAAATATCAGCCAGGCTATTTATGAAAACCAAAGAACTGGTGTTTTCACTTCCTGTATTACTTTTTAGTAACACATTTAAGAGCTAGATGGAAATATCTACAAGAATGATAAAAATTTTCTTTCAGAATTTGCTTCATTATCTTGCTAGGCAGGCTTTTGTTAAGATCTACTAATGTACCAGTCGTACAGTTGGGCTCACTAAGAAATGTAGAGTCCTTCTTGACCCTATATATCTCATACTAGCTGTGAGTGTCCTTCCCTCACAGTAGGAATGACTTTGTACAGATCCGGATAATAGATGAACTCTGACTTTGATAATGGTACAGCTGCAGTTCATTTGTGACATAAAGAAGAGAGGCAACTTGGAAAACTGAAATTCACCAAGAATTATCTGCTTCTGGACCAGAAACATTATATTTTAATCTTTTCTCCTTGAAGAGCTGCTTTAAAAATTAGTAAAATTGAATTGTTTCACATCTGACTTCAAAGTATGTTTGGTTCCCAGCACTTAGCACAGAGCCCATTCCCTGTGTACGTCATCACCACAAGACTGACCCTGACCACAGTGAGTGAAGGTGTGGGTAGGTTGAAAACAGATGGATAACAGACAACAAGGGCTTGCCTCATGTTCCAATTGGCAAGCAAAGGTGACCTTTCTATATTTTATTCACTCTGTTGTATTATTGTGCATATAATAAATGCTAAATGATATAAGGCTGTCTTAGTTACTTTTATTATTGTTAAGACAAAATACCTAACACCCAAAGTTAAGGGAAGAGAAGTTTAGTTGGTTCATGGTTATAGAGGTTTCAGTCCATAATCATCAGCTGACTTCAAGGCAAGATGACATGGCAGAAGGGCATAGCAGAGGAGAAAAGTTCATGGCAGACAGAAGACAGTAAAGCAGCAAATAGTGAAGAAGCAAATCTGAGTGACCTTAGCAACTTCTTTCCGCACCTTTTATACTCTATTTGTCTACAGGGTTTAGCATGGGTGCCAAACAAATCAGTGGACTGATTTAATAATCACATACCCTTAATCTCAGCATCACACATTCTAGATCCAGCCACCTCAGAAAGAGCGTCCACCTAAGACTGCATGAGACTTTCTGGGGAAATCTAGACACAAGCCATAGCAAAGCCCCTGCTTAGTAGCTGATAATATAATCAAGAGCAAACTGTATAATATTGCTGTTTATTACTTTACTGCATGAGTGAAGTAAACATTTACTGTTCAATTTTTTCTTTTCATTTCTGCAATAATCTTATAGACATTTCATCTAGGGATATATGGGAGATAAAAATACACAAACATACACTTATGGGTACACACGACATACATAGAGCATGTGGAAAATATACTATCACTTTTTCTGAATATAGTGAATGCTGTTACTGAGTGTCATCCAAGAAAAGGAAGTCCCATAAAAACTTCAAAAATCTGTCCCCACTCACCTTATTCTCTGGATCTGGCACCCTGACATTTCCGACTCCTCTCTAAAGTCAAAATGATCATGAAAGCCAAAGATTCTGAATCAGTTCAGGACATTGAAGCAGGCATGACAGCACAACTAAGGATACTCATGCAAAAGAGACTCTCAGAACTTCTCTAAAAGTGGCAAAAACAAAGGAATAAAGGTGTTCAAATCAAGGAGGAATATTTTGAAGGAGATTGATGCTGATGTGTTTTTTTTTTGATGTGATTATCACAGTGATTTTATTAAAATAATTATATTACTTTGCACAAACACAAATGAAATATACTGAATATTTCAATTCAGTAGGAAATAGGCCTTCACTAGTAAATTGTCTATCTCTTAAATTTAAGATTTTTTTGTTTTTTGTTTTATTTTAAAGAGAATAGAACAAAACAAAACAAAACAGAACAAAACAAAGCAAAAGAAAACAGAATACAGTCAAACATAATATAGCATTTCAAAACAGAACACTGCAAGCTATACAGGTTTTCAAAACATAACAACAGGAGATTAACAATGGTTACCCTAGTGTCTCTTGCTTTCTTCAAAATGGTTGTTCATACATTTACAGACAAGAAACTCAAACAAAACAAAGTAAGATAAAACAAAAGAGCATTACAAGCCTTCAAGTTGGCCAAAAAGAAACCAGCAAAGGCTACTTGTAGTGTCTCATTTTTCAAAAGAGCTGTTCCTATCTTCTCACATATTGCCTCAAATAGTAGGAAAGGGACTTAAACCCATCAAATCAAAGAATAAAAGCACCACTGAATTTCAGAACCATTTCTCCATATTTATCGGGAATTTTGTATCTTATTGAGTCTTTCAGTTTCTTACACTAGGGAGACAATGCGGTGTTTACACATGTGTGTTTGGTTTATTTCAGTTATGAGTATGGTCTCAAGTCTCATCCATTTACCTATAAAAGCCTCAATGTGATAATTTTTTATACCTGAATAGTACTCCATTGTATAAAAGTACCACATCTTCTTTATCCATTCCTCGACTGATGGGCATTTGGGTTGTTTCCAAGATTTGGTTATTACAAATTGTGCTGCTATAAACATGGGTGCACATACATCACTGTGGTAAGATGATTTCACTTCTTCTGGGAATATGCCCAGAAGCGGAATAGCTGGGTCAAATGGGACTGGGCTGATGTGTCTTTTAACATGACACTTTTAAAAAAAGTTAGCATTCACTGTATATTTTGATCATACCTCTTAACAATCCCTTGGAAATCTTTCATTGAAGAGAGGGTTCCAATGGAAGAGCTTGTGACTGCCTTAGTCATGCACTATCAGCTCTTTTCACAGCTGGAATATTCTAGAGCATGAGCTTTATACTTCATTCTTTCTTTTGTTATCACTTAACGAACACAACTTTTAATCTTGTTTAATGGTGTCCTGTGCCGAGTAGAGTGGTGAGGAGCACAGACTGGACCCAGACTCCCTGGATTCATGTCTTGGCTCTGATGTTTACAAGCTTTGTGCAAGTTTTCATCTGTAGAAAATGTAAGAATTTGTTACTGTCTTTCTGTTTCACTAAAAGTAGATAGATGTAACACTGGAAATTGTCTTAAAAGTTTATATTTATGTTGAACATTTTCCCTCTTCCCAAAGCACAATTTAAAGCAAAATACTGCAATAAAGTGCTTTTGTGAAACTATAATATGTATTCTTAAACCATAATAGGTCTCTAAAATTAATATTTATAATTAGTTACTATGTAATTTCAAAATTTCAAGTTTACTTTGTCTTAAAAAACCTGCATATTTAATTATTTGGCTCAAAAGAGTCCTAAATGAAAAAAATAATACAGATTTTTAACATTGGTATGCAGTCCTAGAAATGCTTACTTAAAAAATTTCATCACAATCCTCAATGCTTGTATTGTATTGGATATGTTTCTGGCTGTCTTCTCTTCCTTATGGTATTTCAGCAGGCTAAGGAAGGCCGTCCTACTGGAAGCATGAAGAGATAAAGCTATGTTTAATGTAAGCGAGAAATGATGTTTTATTTCATGTCCACAAACACTAAGCAATGAGGCAATTACTCCCACTGCAATTCAAACTGAGGATTTTAAAAGCAATAACTATGTGTTTTTATTGCGACTGACATTTTGTTACTTATAGATCCAACCAGCTGATAGAGCAAGGTAATAGTGTTTGTATACTAGTCATGTGTATATATACTACATAAAAATTTCTTAAATATTCAGTAAATTCATGAGTGAAATCATTTGAGCTTAGTTTTTCTGTTTTAGAAAGCTATTAATTAATCAATTACCATGTAATTAAAATGTATAGCCATTCAAGTTCTCTCTCCTGTGTCTTTGAAACTACAAGCCCATTTCATTAAAATTATCAAAACTATATTAATAAAGTTGCTAATAATGTTATTATGTTAATACTTATAAGATTGATAACAAAACTACTCTTTCTTTTATAATGTTGTTAATCAAATGCTAACAAGTTTCTGGTATGTTAATAACAAATTATAGCCGAAAAGTTCCTAGACATAGGCTCTATTTTGAGAAGAGTGCTTACAAAAAATCAAAGTCAAGAATGGAGAGAAAAACAAGGATAGGAAGGAATTTGAAATCTCTGGCCCCTGCAGTTACAACAAACACTGTTCACCTGATAGCAAGATTGTCATGTCTTATTTAGCTTAGCTTCTTTTATCTAATACTGCATGCCTTGCTTTCAACAAAAAATTGAAAGACACCAAATAGTGAGAAAATCAGATTCTGAAGGAGCAAAGTAATCATCAGAACTAGGCTAAGATGTGACCCAGATATTAGAGTTATCAGACAGGGAATATTGAATAACTATGACCAACATGGCAAGGGCACTAGTGGAAATAGGGGGCATACTGTGAGTCATATGTAATGACATACGGGCTATGTAAGTGGAGAAATAGATAGCAGAATAATCAAAAGGAAAATGCAGGAACCTGAAACACTATAAAAGTCAAAAGCACTATATAAGCCTCTCATAGATTCATCATTGGCATAAAACAGTACAGGGAAAAAAATCAGAAAACAGAATGGAGCAGAAAAAATATTTAAATGTAAATGGTCCATAATTTTCAAATATTAGTAGCAGATACCAACCTATAGGTCTGGGAAACTCAGGATAAATAATAAACAGAATAAGTACCAAAAGAAATAAAAAGCATCAAAAGCAACAAAATAACATCTAAGTATATAATTTTCAAACAGCAAAAAAAAAAAAAAGACAAGATGTCTTTTTATTTGGGAAACTCTAAATATCAGTATCTACCTGGGGTCATTCAGTTTCTCTAGGAAAAAAAAAAAGCTAATTATATTCCCTTAGCTACAGGGTTTAGTGAATTGCATGTCTTTTGTCTAATGTGACAGAATTCAGAGTCTCTCTGTGCTAATTTTCATAGGAAGTAAACAAAACAAATATTGTGTTGCAAAATAGGAGTGATGATTTTCTGGCTGGTTAGAATGGGGTACCAACTCGGAAGTTCTAAGAGATCTGTTAGCAAACTGTTATTCAGTCCATGTTGTCACCTCAAAGCCTCAATCCTATTTTCCAATGCTTTTTGTGGCTCTAAGCGTTCTGAAGTTCTCTAAGTTAAAACAACTTACTTAAGTGTTATTCTTACCTTATATATGCAGTTACTTTTTAGCATTCTCTATTCTATGAGAAATCAAATATATCCTCATAGTTTTTATTCATGTAATTAAAACTCAAGTTTATTTCTTTGGTCTGTAATTTTTTCTATCTCCCTTTTTGTTTGTCTCCATTGGATTCATTTCATCACTTTAACTGTAAGTCAGATGTTCAGGAAGGTGAAAAATGTGTTTATTTATTGGTAAAATCTTTTAATGATATGGAAATGAGAATCTGTTCCTAGTTTCCTTCATCACTGAGCATTTTTTAAATGTTATTTAAATGGTTATTTACAGACACTACTCGGGATAAAATACCAAGAAAGGGACAATTTAATATTTAAATCACTTATTGATGTAACACTAGCTTTTTCCTAAAGGAAACATCCGTTGTGACTATAACCGATGTGTGTGTGTTTGTGTGTTGTACACTTTCTAAAATGTAGTAACAAAGAGCTGAAAAGACTGCTATTGTTTCTATCTAGTTGTCCCCCCAAAGCCTCATGCACTCGTAGGTGGGGCTTTTGAGAGGTGGCTGGGTCTAGGGTGTGTGAGGCTGGATTAGAGTGTGTGATATTCGTGTTAAGAGTGTGTAACTAAATTGGTTTATCATGTTCTGGGTGTAGATAAAGCAAGCCTCCACCCGGGTGTGGGTGGCACTACTCAATAGGCTTCTAGACTGAATGGAATGTAAAGGGACAGAGAGAATGTAGGCTTGCTGATGCTGCTTCTGCTTTGCTGCCTCCTGCCTGCTTTGCCATGAAACATTTCTTCTTTGTGATGCCCCTCTGTTATGCCAACCTGCCTTGGAGCCAGCTGACTATGGACTGAAACCTTTACAAACTGTCAGTGAAAATAAACTTTTCCTCCTTTAAGTTTGAGTATTTTGTCTAAGCAATGAGAAAAGTAACTAAGGCAGACACCTTAATTTTCATTTGTGTCTATAGGCATTTCATGATTTTTATTTCTAATTTTTTTATTTGGGGGCTTTCTTCCATTGACAAATGTAGCCAGTGGTGTACCAATTAAAGGCAAGCATTATCCTGAGGTAACAATTGACCTGTCATTGTTCTGTGTATTTCCACTGAGACACTGAGGCCATCACATTACAATAATTCATAGGATATGTGCTCTCCTTTGCCTTAGTGTATAGCATTAAAGGCCAGGGCTCAAGGCCTAATTTTCTTTCACTCTGAACATGTGACACAGACCTGGAACATAGTAGGAGTTTAAAACTTACTTATCTTGAGTATTTGAGAAATACTCTAACCTAGTTTTTTCCAAAATCGTTCTATCCCTTAAAGCCAAACAGTGACAATGACGAAAAAGAATATTTTCATCAAATTTAACAGAATGAAGTTCTTATGAATCAAAAAAATTGTTAAGAATCAAAAACCTATGAATTTGATACTAGGAAATTACACATACCTACAGACTCGCAGTAAACCCAGAGATATGTACTGGTAGTAGTAATCATATATAGGTCCAGAGTTAAGGATTTTTATAGGCATGCTATTTTTGAAACACTATAGTTTGTGGTAATAGTCTATAAGGGCCTGTGATAAAATTCATAGTGTCTAGGAATTTATCAGCAAATGTAAGTCACTTTGAAGGAAAGAAAAAGACCAAATGCAAAGTATTTTCTTCCATGTATTGATATAGTTGATTTTTGAATTTTCAAATGTATTTTAAAAGACAAAGAAAAGTGTATTCTTAGGGTCAGAAATTATAATAATGTATTTTGATTAAAAGTGAATTAATTCTTCCATTTATGCAGACTGCCTTAGAAACAGGTATAAAATGTGATATTTTGTTATGCTATCTAAAATTTATTTCTAGGTATTTTGTCTCTTTGTATATATTATATTCTGATCATGATATCTTTACAAAGAAGAATACTTGATGATTTCCCATATTTCTGTTTTAATGTTATACACTCTTACCTAACTTTTATAATGAATGATAGTTTTGTTTTCTCACGAGTTCCCCATATAGACGTAAGCATTTTTTGTTAATAAACTGATACTGAATTCACTCGAATTGATGACAGCGTGGAGCTTTATCAACAGAGTGGACTTGTTTTTATGAGTGAGATTTAAAGAGATCTGCCACATATTTGTTCATTTTACCCTGCATTTTTTTCTCCTGGAAGTGCTAAAGGTCAGACCTAGTACCACTTGCATGGCAAACAAGCACTCCACCACTGAAATAAATCCTTAGCTTTGTATTTCTTTATTTTATGTAAAGAGCTGTACTTAGAGCTCCTACTTTGGATAAAATAATGAGAAAGTGACAATATCTTGAGAAAATAATAGCATTTTGTGTCTTTAGCCACACAATAACATATGCGTGTGTATATATATATATATATGAATATATGTCTAGTAAGTCAATCTAGTCAAATTTCATCTAAACTACACATTAGAAAATAGTCATAAAAAACAACTGCAAAAAAGTTTGTGAACCATATGAATATGGAACATGCATAGATAAAAGAACAATAAATGGATTCCAAACTAATTTTTGACAACCATTCAGTAACTATTAACTTTTGCAATATAATGTTACATGAGAATAATGCTATGAGAATAATGCTATGAGAGTAGATCTATATTTAGATATTTGAGCACATGAGAAAAATTATGAATGCAGACATGTAAAACTTAAAACAATATATATTAAGAAAATTGCATTATGTGCTTTCTTTAGGAAGCAGCAGTTTTACCTTGGTAACGGAATTCTATTTTAACTTTTAGCACTTGAAAATTTCCTCTAGTTACTGAGAATTCAGATCAGTCTTCTATTAATTTGTGTGTGTGTGTGTTCCTAACCCAAGCATTGTTCATCTTTGCTATGTTAATGATATTATTTGGACCAAAATTTATGTGTTATCTTTCTGATAATAGTAACAAGTAACTACTTATGCCAAAGAGGAGGGTCCATTTTACTTCAGTTCAATACAGCAATCAAATGTAATGATTAATAAGAATGTTGACAGAGTAGATGTTTTCTTAAAGACTGAAATAGATAATCAAGTTCTCTTTTAACAGAGGTAGGGTATTGATGCTGTGGCAGACATTATTACAGATCTTTTGAAAAAAATATGAAAGTGAATATTTGACTAGCCCAAAAACTCCGTAGGAGTCCTTTTTTTTTTTACTTGCAACTGTATCCTTAGACAGATGTCATGTATGTTTTATAGATAATCTTTGCTCAATAAATATATATGAAATGAATGAATGAAAAAATAATAGCATAGACGTTTTGCCTACAGTGTAAACTGAATATTTTTTGTCATTCATAAAATTGCCTACTTTAAAGTGTGTACAAGAGAAACAGAATTATTTTGTCTAATGTAAGGATTTTTTTTCCAAGATAATTCTCAGAATAAACAGAGTCATGAGAGTTATATGCACTAAGGTTTTTCTCTTTTTCTCCTATACCATTTTTATTTATAGTGAAAGAAGAAACATAAATGCAATGGAGAGAGAACATTCCACAAACCTGGAGATAGTGACACTCCTCCATCTATACTCTCACCATGGGCAACTTTTAGAACACCAGTGGCATATATTTTAAATCAGTTGGCTGATAACAAAAAGGTCTATGGTTGTGAACCAAATAACACTAACTAGCTTTGAATTGGAGGATGTGCTTGTAACCTTGCCCATATTACCCCAGCTATTCAGTAAACTGAGTTGTATAGCCATACACAGAAGGAATACTACCTGCGAGGAGATAATAGTAGGCTTCCCTCCCAGGGATACGTCTAATGTTATATAAAGAATTATTGTTAATTTAAATTCATTTTATGTAAAACTGGAAATAGACCAAAGTTTGTAAGTATTTTTAATATTTTAAATTTCATGAAACTTTAACTGAGAAAAGTTGGGAGATGAATATATTTAACCATTTTCTACTTTGTATGTACAGATGTTCCTTGGGTGCACTCTTGACATGATGCTTCATTAAACTCATTACTTTCCTACCAACTTGCAACTGGACTATAATCTTCTTAAAGCAAGGGGCCTTATATAGAAGCCTAAAATTGTGGACAGTCTTTATTCATGTCTTGGGAATGCCAAGAACATATTCTTAAACTTTGAATGTTTCACTCTGCGTACACTCTAATATCCTAACCCTAGTTTAATGAAAAAAAGAAGAACTTTCCAGAAAAACCAACAATAAATTCAGATGCCACCAGTTTTTCCAGGAACAACCAGACTATCTAATGACAAAAAAATTCTATAAACTATGTACAAAGGAGATGTTGATAAAGAGATGGAACACAAGAATCCCAGGGAAATAGAATATCTAAGTATTTGTAAATAATATTGCATTAAAATCTTTTGTTTTACATTATTATAACCACTATTTTATAGTTACCTAGTTTAATAATACAAATTATATATTTAAAATATTTATTTTTCAAAGTTGATTCCTCCAAATATGTTTATGTTACATCACAAAGACCAGGCCCACTTCCAAATTTTTTCAGTTGGGTACTTGCATTCTACATCTTTATGACCCTCTTTTCATCATTTTTCTCTTCTGTTTGATATTTTGGTAATTCAATCAGTGATGCTTCTTTATTGTGCTTTTGTCCTTTCTGTGGACACAACCAACATCATCTTTACTGACCCAACCACAGTAATGTGCAGAGTATCTTGAAGGACTAGTGACATTCAGGGGTTAAGAAATTCCAAGTCCTTTGATAATTTCTTTCCGGGGGTCTCAAAAGATGTTCTAAAGATTCTTTCAGTGTTTTGAAAACAACTTCCTTGGTGTTTAATACGACCATTTTTTAAAACCTCCTTAACATTTTTCTGCTTGGAACAAATGTTCGATGTCCTCACGTAAAAGCCAGCTGCCTCTGTTGCTTGGCATGAATTTATTCAGAAGGCTCCTGTGCTTGGAGGAGGAGGCTTGCTTTGACAACCTTATGTAGCCTGCTGGGCCCCTACTGAGCTTTATGAAAAATGGAGCTTGTAATTCCAAAATCCAAGAAGGAAAAACTTAAGAGCAGGCTCTGGGTTACTGAGCATCCACAGCTTTAAGATGCCTTCTATTGAAATGGCACACTTCTGTTTTTTGAACCGAACATTTTAGATGTGCTCATCATCACATTTTGATTTCTTCCTTCACTACTACATAAACATGAAAGATTAAATATTTTTTGAGGAAACAATTAATAAAGGAAAAACATACCAGGCATTGATGATTTTTGCTGTGTCCAATGCGCACTGTTCCATGTTCTCCTGTGCTTTGACTTAGTGACCTCAGGAATTTAGACAGTTACTGCTAGATTGTTGTGGTCCTCACCACTGACACTCACCATGCCTGCACACATCCTTTATCCCCGCCCCCCCAGTATTCCTTGTATCACATTCTGGGGAATCTAATGTCAACATCAGTGCAAAACTCACAATTTCTTTCAGAAAGAGAAATAGTCTTCCTTTTTTCTTTTATGACACACATGGAAAAGCTACCGTACCGATAGCTGTATAATTGACATCATTACACTGGGTCTGAGATCTTGAATTTCCTACTAAATTTGCTGAAAGTGTATCTTCTCATTCTCATTCAAATTTCAGCCAGGTTTTCAAATTGGGAAGTACTTCCTAGAATATTTTTCTTTTTTTTTTTTCAGGAAAATAAAATGAAGTTTTTGTTTTAATTTGACCTCAGATAATTCTGTTTCATATTGAAGTATTTGAACATAGAGAAGGCACAGGATCCTAATCATATCATATGGGAAATATGGATTAAGTACCTACTGTATTTAATAATTTGAGTGACTCTTTGGGACAATGTCATTCATTGAAAGGAAAAACACTTCAAAATATTTTTAGTTTGTTCTTTATTTCAGACTAGATTCTGACTTTTGCTAATTTGTTTAAAAATTCTTGTGAAAAAGCTTTAATGCCTGACATCCCATTTACACCTGAGGCTGAGGAACCAGGAAGGTTAAGCAACTCACGGTCACGCAGCTTCTAAAAAGTGAAGGAACCATGATTCACATGTAGATATGGCTCCAAAGTGCATGCACTGATTCTTTATTGCTTTCTTTCAAGGATCCCATGGGCTAGTGGGACAAGTAACCACACAGGTGTCCCAGTAATCCTGAGAAGAAACTATTATCTAAAAACGCATCTAAAGAGCCAAAACTTAAGTATTTCCAAGTTATTTTGTAAAATGCAAGAATTTTTTGTAAAATGCAAAGGTATTTCTAGGATTGGTTTAAATTTAATGGATGCCAAGGTTGATAGGATACACTATCCTTCATCAAATAATGCCTGATTCCAATTTTTATGTTCATTAAGAGCTTCATTCATCTCATTGGTTGATTTTCTAATTAAGAATTGGGTTACATTTAGAAATTCTAATAAAATTATTTGCATTCTTAATCATCATTTTCCATATTTTCATGGTGCCTATTATTAAATAAACTAATATCACTCCAATATAAAAAATTTTTCTTTACAAATATATCTAGTATTTCTTAACATGAATATTCCTTTTAAATGTAATCGGATTGTACATTAATTTTATATACTCTCTTTTACATATAAAATCATTTATTTTTAGCTTATGAAAATTTAAACTGAAAAGACCACATTATATTTTTAAGAGAAAATAACAAATGTGATGATTTCATAAAACAAATTTTTAGTATATGACTTAAATACTTTATTAGGATTTTTTTTACCTTAAAATACTTTTAAACGTAAAAAACCTTAAAGAAATTGAGAAATGGAGCCGGGCGTGGTGGCTCACGCCTGTAATCCCAGCACTTGGGAGGCTGAGACAGGCGGATTGTTGTGAGTTCGAGACCAGCCTGGGCTACAAAATGAGCTCAAGGCCAGCCTGAACGGCATAGTGAAACCCTGTCTCAAAAACAGGGCTGGGGATCTAGCTCAGTGGTCTAAGCGCCTGCCCGGCAAGTGCAAGGTCATGAGTTCAATCCCTGGTGCCGCAAAAAAAAAAAAAAAAAAAAAAGAAAATGAGAAATGAACTGTAACCTCATCTACCTGACAGTCTTTTGTATATTAAATTAAAATTTTATTTCAGCACTCAGGAGGCTGAGGCAGGGGGATCACTGTGAGTTTGAGGCCAGCCTGGGCTATGTAGGCAAGTTCAAGGCCAGTCAACAGTAGATAGTGAGGCCCTGCCTCAAAGAAAAAAAAAAAAGAAAAAAGAAAATAATTAAATTAAATTAAATTAATTAAAATTTAATAAACAATTTCTGATTTAAAAATTAAAACTTCCTAAAAGGTATAAAGGGATCATGTGACAGCTAATCGTGATTGTCAACTTGGCTGGATTAACAAAAACCTAGATCAGTAAAGCACAAATCTGGGTGGGGCTTTGGTGCTATTTTCAGAGAGCATGGACATGTAGGCCAGCGATCTGTGCTCTAGAGTTCAGCAGACTTACAGCCCAGAAGGAATCAAAGAGGAAGAAGGAGGCAGTTAGCCTGAAAAGCTCCATTCGGTTTGAGCAGGTGTGTCTTGCTACTGCCATCGTCTGTCCATATCAGATTCCAATCTTTTCAGTCTTTCAATGTGGACTTAGATTAGCATCTCTCTAGGATGCTCAAAGGTCTTTGGGGTCAGATTGGCACATTATCCTTGAGCCCTGCTTTCTACAGCTCCTTCTCAAACTGAGCAGCTACTGGATCGTCGCTCCAACACACAGCAGGCCACTGTGGAACATGCACCGCTGATCCTGTGACCCTGCCTAGTAAACCCCTTGCAAAATCACACATACTCAGGTCCTGTAGAGAACCAGCCACACAAGCAACACGAAAGTGTCTCTTACTTCCTTAGTCCTGTCCTGAGAGGTAACCAGAATTAATTTTCTATTTATTCTTCCAGACAAAAATAAAAACATACTACTATGTGCACTGTGTCCTTTTATTTAAGCAGAGATCATGCATCTATCTTGTCCTATGTTGATTCTTTCAGTTAGTGACACTTGAAACTCGTTGTATATCACAAATAGTTCTATATTTTTGAAAATTTTATTCTGAAGTTTAATATTTGTTATATTTAGCTTTCTTTATTTATACACATTTTTATTAATGAAACTTTTCTTCCTATTAGTTGTAATACTAGATTTACATCATACAATAAGAAAGCTGCAATCTGTATTATTCATACATATTTGTTTTATCAAATCAAAATGTTAAATTTTTAGAAATTTAGTTGCTAGCTCAAGGGTTGTTAGCACTTATATTTCTGATGAATACTGCTAAATTGTTTTACATCTATGTTGTACCAGTTTTGTCCTCAAAGTATGCAGCAATAGTTGCACACTCTTTAGAGTGCTTTGTGTCAGGCTCTTACTATTTACTCTATTGAGCATGCAATGACTCATTCATTCCTTATGCTGAGCCTGTGACTTAGGTACTATATTAATACCCACATTTATTCAAAAGGAATTGAGGCATTCATGGGTGAGTGGCCAAGTCCCCTACCCACAGTCATGGGGTTGATAAAAACTGCAGCCAGTCAAAGCACAAGTGGTAATCAGCCAATTGTTTAATGGTGCTCAAAATAACAGGTATCAGCTTTTTAGATTTTGATCAATATGACAAATGAAAGCAACAGGTCAATCTGAGGTAATTCTTTTTTGAATACGTAAAAATTAGTGGATCTTCATATTTTGGTAACCAGATAAATTCCTGTCACAACAAGCTACTTTTCTCACATCCTTGCATGTATTACATTTCATTACTTAAGTTTTAGTAATTTTAAATTTAGAAAAGTTAACAATGACACTTTCTTTATATGTTGAAATAACTTTTCCAGAAAGAGATATTATGTTTTATACTCTTAAATGCACTGATTTTTACTCTCATATTTGATGTTCTGATGAAACTTAATTTTTATTTGAATTGTTCAAATTTAAGGTTTTTTTTTAAGTTGAAATAATTGTTACAAACTGTGTGATATAAGAAGTGTGAGGAGGAAGAAATTTCTGGCTTTTGTAATTAAATAGAAGCTTAAGAAAGTCTTTGAGAACTGATAGGATTTTTACAAATTAAGAAAAGGAAGAGAAAAAGAAGGCAGGTAGGAAAGGCCACAAATAGATTGAAAATGACAGAGAATCTGTCTTAGGATGAGTGAATAAATATGAAGAAACTGATTCCTGATTGACTACAGGTATATTTTTCTGTGCCTATTGCCATTTGAACATAGAAATTAGTAGATGAAGGTAAAGAAAATTCTTACATTCTTGGCTTCTGAGCTGTGTCTGTTAAAACACTTGCAGTTTCTACCCAAATCAACTTCCCTCTAAGAATAGAGGACATTGTTCTACTTACAATGAAAATTCCCCTGTAAAGATGCCAATACCCTAATAAAGAAACTTCAATATCTTTATCAGTTTATGGTCAAAGAGGAAACATTAGCAAAGTCATTTGGAGTTTTTTCCTACTGCATTCGTTGATT
>RJWT010011202.1:0-23512 GCA_004365215.1 Cuniculus paca
GAGTCCTCCCTGTAGTCTGACTGATCAACAACTGTACTAGCAAGCCTCATTTTATTTTTTCAATTTTTTTTGGCGGGGGGACATATTTGCAGTACATAATGGTTGCATTTCTCATGGGGTGTTGGAAGATGTACATAACCAGTCACAATTATTTTTTCAGCCCCCTCACTCTCCTCTCCCTCTTCCTCCATCCCTTGGTCTCCTTCCAGTTTGCAAATGATCTATCTCACTCTTTCTATCATCTATCTTTTATTTTGCTCTTCATTAACATTTTGGGTTCCTCATGTAAGAGAAACCATGAAAAGTGTGTCTGATTTATTTCACCTAACATTACGAGCTTGAGTTGCATCCATTTTGCTACAAATGACTCAAGCAGAGCAACTCATAATAGCTAAAACTTGGAAATGGCCTATAGGTTCAGCAACAGATAAATGGATAAAGAAAGTATAGTATTTATATGCAATGGAGTGCTATCCTGTCATAAAGAAGGGAGCCTTAGTTTAAGCAAATCACGTACTCACAGAAGGCCAAAAGAGGGACAGAGAAAAATGGTCCTGAAACTTTACTAGCTCAACATTCTTCCCTGTTTCTAACTTTTTCCTACTCAGTGAACAAGTCATAAACTTTCCCATCCTCAGATCTTTGCTCAAGCATTCTCTTTTTCCTAGTGGCCACTCTTCTCCCAATCCAGATGTTTGTGTCAGCTCAACTTCTATATTTTCCAAAAAGCCTCCAAATGTCAGCATAGCAATAGTCTTTTCTTCTACCATTTGTTCCAATAACAATAAGAGTGACTACTATTGTCATTATTTAAAACATTAGGCATTAGTTTTGAATTTTAGATGTATTATCTTGTGTACTCCTCAATAACCCTATTTAGGTAGAACACATGATCAACCACATTTTGAAGATGAGGAATCAGAATCAAAAAGACTAAGTCACTAGCACAGGGACACACATCTCATAATGCTGGAGCTGGGCTTTCCACGCCAGTCTGCCTGACTTTAAGACCCAGATTCCAGTCATCATCCAATGTCGCATAACAAAAGAAAAATTCTGTTGAGAAAGCTTCTATTTTAAGGCAAACTAGTTAGGCCATTGCTTTGTAAAACTGCCTGCTACAAGTGAATCCATTTTTTACATTTTCCAAGCAGCCTTTACTCCCCAATGAATCTTATGAATGGAACAAATTTGTTGATTTCTACAGTAAATGGCATGCGGTGTGATGTTACCAGAATTCAATCTTTCTGTTGCTAATTTTTCACTGGGTTACAAGCTCTAATTTAACTGTCAGACCCTGGGTCTTTTGCCAATGCTAATGGAGGTCTGTGGCAGCGATGATAATTATTTCTAGACTCTGGTACCTCCTTCGTTTACCTTCTGATCGCAAATACTCAGCAGTTGCAAGCTAATTTCCTTTCTTATTTCTTTATTAGTTTGCAAACTCCCACTGCCAACAAAAACAACCCATCTGATAAAAATGTCAACTTAGAGCATTCAAAATATTAAAACTGTCAAATAAAAATTGTGTTTTCAGAGGCAGTCCTAACATGTCACACATGTGGAAACCATTTTCTGAAGATAGATGGTAAAGGTCAAAAAGTTATTGGAAGTTTTTTAAAGCCACAAAAACAAACCCCACCATGACAGCTTCTTGTAGACACTGGTTTGATGTGTTCAAAATCAGCTTCCAATCTACTCTGGATAAATTTGATAAAAATTCTACCATCAAAAGCCCTTTCCTCACATAAAGGCTACAGGTTTTCTGCTCTAAGTGAAATTAATAGGTGTATTATCCAAAAGGAGATACTAGGATTTGGATTGCCATTTATATTTTATTCTCCTCACCATTAAACAATGCCCAGAGAAAATGGGGCCTGTCAACCAATGCTTATTATAAGAGATTCTATTCTCTTGAAAATCTCAGAGGCTGAACACCCTCATTCAAATTGCTAGGTAGCAACTAAAATTGTAGATGGGAATAAAAGCACCAAAGATAATTGAAAACCAGAGAAGAAAGGTGACTGACCTTCTGTAGGGCCGAGTAACAGACAAACAGTGAAGCACAAATGGATAATTTTAAATGAGATTTCAAGGGTGGAGGGAATCCTCCCAAGCAGAACACTTTCTAAATAAACACTGGTGTGTTTGCAATGTGAATTCACAGAAAAAGAGTCACTTGGCCCTGTTCAAATTTGGAGAGGACAGTGAATGTGTGCATATTTTTGAATTCCACTTGCTCATGATAGAGGATGAAGAGTTGGTAAAAGACAAAAAAAATCAGTCTTCTGTCATGTACATGTACAAATTCAAACACACGCACACCATTTTAATTGTTTCTGTGTGTCTGAGTCAGAAATGTAGAGAGAAGCAAAGAAAGATAGAAAAGCAGACAAAGACAGACCCAGAAAGAGAGAGGCCAAACACAATGACAGAGAGACAAAGACAGGGGGAAACAGAATGTATTCCTGAAAGACAACTCATATGTACATAGCCAGGATTTTCAAAATCATTTGGGATTATTTGTGTCTGCTGAAATGAGCAACAGAGATTTCTAAACATTTCCTGGAAGGAAAATCAGAATTCTTTGTTTACTCCACAGAGGTTGAAATTTCAATGCTTTATAAAGTTTCCAGGTTTAAAGAGTTTGAACATCAACATTCTGTTCTGTCACTTATTTTTATTGAAAAACATATGCATGTAATAACAACTAACAGCTAGTGAGCACTTTTTATGAACTAGGCATTTCATTAAGTACTTGCATAGCTCAACCCACTTAATCTTCACTGAAACAATAGGAGGTAGGTCCAACTACTATCATCTTCATTTTGTGTAAGAGGAAACTGAATTACAGAAGGATTAAATAACTTGCCAAAGTTATACACCTACAAGTCAAAGAACCAGGGAATAGAGACCCGGTCTCAAAGTCTATGCTTCTAACCCATCACACCAACCCTGTGTTATGTGGTATTACATGCCTGTGTGTTTCTATAGTTTCACAAAAATGAAGTGCCATGACAATTTGCAAAGAAATAAAATGCCATAATCAGAAAATATATTTTAATGAAATTTCCCTGTTAAATGTTAGCTTAAGTGATAGTAAATTGCTTTCTGTATAGAATTTCTTGCCTACCCAATGCTAACAGACATCATAATTCCCAGGAGGAATTACCTCTGGTTCCTTCTCTGCCCTTCATTTTCTATGCTAGATTCCCAATTAATCAAAAAAAAAATCTTTGACACGGGCTCTACTAGGCAATCTGGCTATTACGTCTGCCCATTTATTGGCTGGAAAATGAGAAGCAGGGTCTGCGTGGTCTTAAACAGGTTCCAACAGAAAGTAGTTGACCAGAATAACAATGCATATTTAACCACTGTGTTGATTATTTCAGTATGACTACAAAGTTTTAAATTTTTATTGCCCCATGGCTTTGTAAGGATGCTGCAATGTGAACAGCTATACTGAAAAATAAAATAAATATTTCTAGCTCCAGGCTCCAAAGTATCCAGGATTACTAACAATTTCTGGGCTGGTCTCAGTACCACCAACAAGAGAACACCAATTTTTTTAAAATGCAAATACAATTTATCAGTTAGGGGCGATCTGTAAGTAGAGACAGCCTCCCTAGGTTTGGTTTGACTTTATACTCTAAATTTAAGACACTGGGAATGTAATTAAACCCACAATTTCAGTATCACTAATAGTTTTCCCTTAAATTATTGCAGTTTAATTCTTCCCTCATTTATATGCATTATTTGAGAATTTTCTCTGGAACACATGAATATCAAAGAGGTCCTCTGAGCTTTTTCAAAATTCATTCCTTTCCACTGCTAATAACAATAACAAGTTTCTGAAAGGAAATTTTCTTATTCTGTTTTGTTAACCAATTTTATACGAACTTAGACTTGTTCATTTAAATGTTAAAGAAAGAAAGATCAATATAGGCAGATAGAAGATAGGAATATATCTAAACAGAAAGATGATAGATAGATAGATAGATAGATAGATAGATAGATAGATAACATTAGGAAGAGATAGATACAAACAGCATGGTAAAAACATTTCTTCATTTAATCCTCACAGAAATTCACAGAAATGGAATATGTTTTTAATCCTCACTGTACATGAGCGAATGTTGAGTAATTTGCTGAAAGAATGATTTTTTTCAAGTTCTCGACTTGAAAATGACAGAGCCACAAAACATGATGACAAAGATGTTGATAAACCACAATAATAGTCATCTCTTTAAAAAAATTCCTGTGTGCTAGGCATCATTCTTGGTTTTATACACGTTATGTCACTTAAGCACCACAATATCTCTAATTATGCCTATTTAAATTAAAGGACTTGGGGACCAGATCAGTCAAGCACCCCGACCCAAGCCACTAAGGTAAAAGTGCTGGTGCCATAATTAGAACCCAGATTTGTCTTCTTTTATGGGCCAAAATCTTTTCACTACACCATGCTGTGTCTGTGCTTGTGCAATCTTTTGAAATTTTAATTAAATATGTAAGACAAAAGCTCTCAACTCTGTCTTCAGAGACTCCAGAAGTCTGTTGGGAAGTTTGTGAAATTATTTTTGTGTTGTTCTTTGTAACTTGCCTGTGAAGTCACAGATTTGCAGTATTAAAAAGAACTCTGCAAAGAAATATCTCCTGGGTACTATATTTTGAGATTTGAGTAAATAAGAGCCTCTTATAAAATGTAAATATCACCTGAAAATGTGAAACTATTAAAAAATTACACCTTAGTTTTAATAGTTAGATAATCCAATTTATACTTAAGAAGCATATAAAATGGGCAATGTAACCATGGTAAAATAAATTAATTTCTTCTTTTCCTTTAGTCTGGGACATTGCAAAAAAGAAGAGGGATTTCAGAATAAGTTTGAATTTACAGGAAAATGTGAAAATAGGACAGAGTCCCTGCATATCTCCACATCCAGGCCCTCTTATCATTACCATCTTATATTACTATGGTGCATTTATCAGAATTACAGAACACACATTGACACATTATTATGGACATTAATTTGTAGTTTATCCAAGTTACATTAGTACTCATCTGTTGTACTTTTTCTGTTCCCAGGATCCCATTCTCTTCACAACAATTACATTTAGTCATAATCCCTCCTTAGGATTTTTTGTTTTGTTTTAGAAAGCAAAACAAAAAGAATAGAAATAATACAGAATGAAAAAAAAAACAGAAAGAAATCAACACTAGTTAATATATTCCATATTATTATCTTAGAAATAGTTGTTCAGGTTGCAAGATCTAGGCATAAAAAATGACCAAACAATCAATGACAAATTGTTCTTTTTGTTGAACAGAGATTAGTAGTGTAGTTATCTTGTACATACCAAGCGGTTACTTCCTCATGCAGGACTTTTCATCTGTCTTCTTAGGATTTTGTTGTCAGGATTAGTTTCTTAGACCTGACTTATATGCATCTCCTTAAGAGTTTGAAGAATACTGGTCAACCATTTTGTAGATATCCCTCATTTGGGACATCCTCATGACTAATCTGGACTTGTAGGCAGGTACCTGCTATCAACGTGACTTACCACTGTGGATGTCAGTCTTGGTCATGAGATTTCTCTTCATGTTTCCCAGGCTTCTCCATTGCAAAGTTACTCTCTCACCTTGCCATATTCTACTTGAAAAAAAGTCTCTGCTTGCAATCCATATTGTTATGGTTTGTGTCTAGGTGGCCCCCCCCAAGCCTCATGCAGTCATGGAGCCCACTGAATCTAGCTTTGTGATTGGTTCATTGTCTAGCACTGGGATTAGTGATGTGAGTGGTGCACCTGCCCAGGGGTAGAGCTGGCATACAAGGAAGAGAAGGCAAGGCATGTTGCTCTCTTGTGCTCTCTTTTGCCCTGTTCACTGTTGTTGCTTGCAGGCCACCCCCACCATGAACAGCTGCCTCTCTGCCATGCCACTCTGCCTTGGAGCCAGCTGGGTATGAACTGAAACCTCCAAACTGTAAGAAATAAACCTGTTCTTCCTTCACTTTGGGTGTCAGGTATTTTGTCTCCACAATGAGAAAAAAGTAACCAAGACACACACTTAAAACTAGAGGGTTGATGCTCCCCTCCTTGAAGGAGTGTCTGTATAATTTTTTTGTTTCTTCTGCATGGAATATTTGTTTGTTCTCTCTCATCTATTTATTTAATATTTATTTATAACTGTATGGACTTATGGATATTTATTTCATGCCTTGGTCTGTCACTGAAAGTTGTTTTAGTCTGTTGCTGCCAAAATTGTTTCAGCTTTGACCATTTGGAGCTCTTTCAACGGACTTCTTACTGCCTTTGACATGTCCAAATTACTGCAGAGATTTATCCATAAACACTTCTGTATTCTCTGGCACTCTAAGATGTATCAAGTTTAGCTTGTGTAGTATTTGCTCCAATCTTAAATCATTTATATCTTCAAGGAGCCCTGGTAGCTCACTGTGGTGACCTAAGTCTATAATTGCACCACTCTGGGAAGCTGAAGCAAGAGGATTACAAGTTCAAGTCCAGTTTCTGCAACCAAGAAATTTAGCAACGCCTTCTCTCAAAATTTAAAAAAATGTTTAAAAGGCTGGGGATTTTCTCAGTGGAAAGCCCCTTGGTTCAATTCATTTCTCAGTACCACACAAATAGACATACACACACACACACATGCACATGCACAAGAGCACTGGTTTCTTTTATTGGAGAATGTCAATTACTGAAAAGGGGCATTATAAACTAGGATTTTAGCATTACATCCGATAGGTCTGGAATCTAAGGGTCCCCAGACTCAACCTCACCAGGCCTGTCTCTTCAACATAGAAAGGGGAAGAGGAGTCAGAGTAAACCAGTGCGAAGTGAAAGTATTTTATTGCCAATGTTGTAAGAGGAAGTGGCACAAAGCTACTCCAGAGGATTGTGGGTGCCCAGAGCTGGGTCACCACCGAATCTGAGGCAGTCATCCTGTTTTATGAGGTAGGGGTCCCATCTCCACCCCTCTGAGGGTTGATGCTTGATTGATTAGATATTGAGTTTGTTGCTAGCGGTTGTCTTCTGGGCTAATAGGGGAATTAGGGTAGGCATGGCAACCTGCACTAGGAGGGACAGTGCTGCCTGCACAGAGACAGGTGTCAAAATCACAATCTGTCAACTTTGAACCACAAAGCTGCTTGTTGCTCATAGCCACACAGTGACTGCTTTTTCTAACCTCTGAAAAGGGCCTGGGTCTACCCCTACATTAGCTCTATCAGTACTTGTTGCTACCAGATTATTATTGCTTTTAGGTGCCCTCAACTGGTAGAGAAGGAAGAATGTGTATGTATACTCACACTGCACATGTACACATAGCCATCTGTATCTATATTAAGTCAAACATGAGTTCATACAGACAACTGAGTATATTTTTAAAAACACCAATTGTCTTAGTCACTTTACTCTTCACTAAGACACAATACCCACAAATTAAAAGAGGGGGGTTTATTTGGGTTCACAGTTACAAAAGTTTCAGTCCGTACGTGGTTGGCTGGCTCCAAAAGAAAAATAGCATGGTAGAAGTGTCCCAGCCTAGGAAAGCCATTCACAAAATGGCTTCAGCAGAGAGAGAAGGCATGAACTGAGGAGGGAGGTATCCCCTTCCAGGTCACATTCCCATAACCTATGTCTTCTGATCCAGCCCCACCCTCCAGCAGTGCACTTAACCACTGAACACTGAGGTGGATGAACCCTCCCATGAGTACATTGCCCACAGGATCCAACCACACTCCAAAAGCCCTACCTCAGAACACATGAGGATTTGGAAAAGAAGTAGCCTAGACTGAATTCAATAATATAGCCAATGATTTGATCAGTGATGTCCAGGTAATAAAATCTCATTAAAACTCCGAACTCTAAGACACCAGGGCTGTCACTGATTGGTGAACATGTGGATGTCCAAGAGTGGGCACATCTGACTACACCAGGACAGAAACTCCTCACTTGGGTCCCTTCCAACCACTATCCGATGTACATCTTCATCTGTCTGTTTATCTGTTCATGGTTCAGATTTGAAATATTCCTCCAAAACTTGTGCACTAAAGATTTAGTTGCCATCCAATGGATTTTTTGAAATGTGACTGGATTATCATGTTCATTAATTCACAGATGAGATCATAATGTAATGACATTATTGGGAGGTGATGGAAGCAGGGTATAGGGTTTAGTTGAATTGAGTGGATTATAAGGCCTTGATGTCAGGGACTACATTGGATCCCTGGCCCCTTCCTCTTTGACTCTTCTTTCTCTGCTTTCTGGTTGGCCTCAGGTGAACAGCTTTCCTCTGCCATACCTTCCCACCATGAGCATTCTGGTTTATCACAGGCCTAAAACCATGGAGCTAGTTACCATGGACTTAAGCTTCTGAAACCATAAACCACAATAAGTCTCTCCTCCTCTAACTTGTTTTTCACAGGTGTTTGCTTGCAGCAAAGAAAAGCTGATGAGATTACATCCCTATAGGCAAGTTCTCTTGGTACCACTTTTAACAGGTAGCATGACAGTCAAGAAACTTCAAGCAGCTTCTACAAGTTCACAGCAGTGAAATGAGTTTCCTTCTTCCCTCTGACCCACACCCTTAGTCTACCAGTTCCTCTTCCCAAAACAAGTACTGTAATTGATTTCTTCTTAGCTTTCCAGAATTAATCTACAAAGGTATGCCCAAACTTTATATTGGATGAGAGGATTAAATGCATAAAAAAGCATAAATTGTAATGTAATCAACAGCTGTGTATTTAACATATAAACTAACAAAAGCGAGTGTTTAATTATATTTAAGTCAAATTGTATTGAAATGTTTTTTAAAAAACTCACTCAGTAACTTTAAAGTCTCCCTTTTGAACCTTTCCCAAACTTATTCTGCCTTTACAAACAAATGTCGTCTTCATCAGGTAAGCATCCTTTGAACACACATTTTTGTTCTAAATATCACTAAAGTTATGTGCAGTGTCATAAAATCAACATAGCACTGTTGTGTGTGTTTTAGCTACTTAATGGTACCTCCTGCAATATTTGTTTTTTCTTGACATTAGTTATGAAGATCTATTTGTGTTTATACACACTGATATCATCCCTTTATCACCACTTCTGTACAACATTCTGTTTTATAAAATTATATTTTATTAACATATGCCTCTACTTTGATGTAATATATCAAATACACTTTAAGTATTTTTGATGTAAAATTCATGTAACATAAAATTCACCATTGCTAAGTACGCAATTTTTAGATGACTAATTTTGATGTAAATTAAATTACAATGAGCATAGTAGGAGTGGTAGGGAGATACTAGTTCTCCTGACTTTTCCTTCCTTTAAATTTATATTCACAAACTTCCCAAACCCAAATGTCTCAAAGGAATCTTAAATTATCTATTGCTTCATTTTTTTGGCTTTGCTCAAGTCAATAATTGCACATCTACCTTTGCAAAGTCTGACCAAAAAGTGGCATAGTTGTCTGTCTTTGTGTGCTTGGAATATCATAACAAGATACCACAAGCTAGGTAGCTTAGACAACAGAAACTTTTTCTTTAAATTCTTGTTGCTGGAATCTGGGATCAGGATGCCTGTATGGTTGGGTTCTGATGAGCAGGCTCTCTTTCTGGCTTACTGATTACTATCTTCTTGCTGTGTCTTTGCATGAAAGAGAGAAGGACAGATGGAAAAAGGAAAGGAGAGGAAGAAAGAGGAAGATGTGAAAAGGGAGAAAGAATATGAGAGCAAGCACTCTGGCCCTCTCATATTATAAGAACATTAAATTTATCAGGTCAAGGCCCACCCTTATGATGTCTTTGAAGTTTGATTACTTACATCAAGGAAGTTTTATCTCCAAACCCCATCACATGGTGGGTTAGGGTCTCAACACATGAATTTTTGAGGCTAAAAACATTCAATGCAAAGCAGCTTCTATATGTGTAAATTGTCACAGCTGTGCCTGGCAGGTATGCAAACCCAACAGCATGGACACAATACATGGTGATGAATTTCATGTCCACACAGTACACAGATTCTGCACATGGACACAGATATGAGTACAGAGAAGGCAAAGCACAACTCTGTTTCAGGTCCAGAAAGTATATCAAACATTTGCTTCTTGGATGCAGAACTCTGTTTCTCTATTTGTCTGTGAAAACTACCTCTCATAAATAAGAGATCAAACCAAAAACACATATCAAAATGATGCAGCCAGAATTGGGTCAGTCAGGAAAGGAATATGGTGAATTCTAAAACCTTCAAGAGAAGAGGCTGTACAACTTCGAAGAGCTAAACCTTGATAAATATAAAAGAAGCTAAACTATGCAAAATCCTGAGGAGCGTGCCAACCACAGCCTGTTCCACTAGCAGGTGTGGACCATCCAGTTAAGTTTGAAGACCATCATCAAAACAGAAAATCCTGGATGGACCAGTAATGTTACTAAATCACCTGTCTTCCTTTCTGCTCAGCTTTGACAGGTGATCATAAGGTACAGACAAAAGGCCAAAAGTTTTACAGCCATTGGAGACCAGAGTTTGAATTCCACTTCAGTCACATGCAAATTCCTTAAAAAACATGTTTTGGTAATAAATTTGACCCAGATGAATCTACTTTCCAGATCTGCAAAATGGGGATAGTAGCATATTTCTCCTAGGGTCCCGCAGAGAAAATATGTGTTGAGTGTTCATTATGTGCAAAGTGTGTAAGTTTATATAACCTTCTCAATAACCAGTGAGGTTAGTACTATTTTTGCTCTATATTACAGATGAGGAAACTGAGTCACAGACAAGTGGCTTACCTGCTCAAGGACTCCTGTAGTAACAGGAGAATGAGACAGATTTTGTGACATTTAGCTGTTTCCATGCACTAATGAGATTCTCAATACATGTTTCCTCTTTATTTTTTTTTTCACTAGCACTAATAAACTTTGGGTTTATGCAGTCAGGCCCCTTTAAAATGTAAAATCATTTTAACTAGGACAAAAGTACATCAAAGCATATCAGTCATAAAATCCAATTAGTTTGTTTCTTGTTTTCCAATTTTCCCTGAAGGTAGAAATCACATGGGGCACTTGATGCCTCTTTCTGGTTCCCAGGACCCTTCCCTGGAGACTGATGAGGTGGTTTTGGAGAGGGCTGGAAGTCTGTGTTATTAACAAGCATCTCAGGTGAAAGTGAGGATCCGGGAAGCTAGGGAAACTGGGAGCCAACAGGGAGAAGGAACCTATGGGAGTTATAGGTCTATTTAAATAGCATCATTAGTAAGAAAAGATGGTGGATGTTATAGTTTGTGTCTGAATGTTCCCCCAAAGCTTTATGAGGTCATGGGGGGTGGGCTTTGCAGAGGCAGATGAATTTAGAATTTGTGATTGACTCATAATGCAATTCTGGGATTAAGCATGACTGCTGGATGAGTCCACTGATTTGATTGACACTGCCCAGCAGTCTGGATAAGATAAAAGGGGCAGAAAGAGGCTCACTCCTCCCCTTTTTGCTCTTGTTGATTTTGCTATCTTCCACTGCCATGAACTATTGCCCCTCTGCCATGTGCCTCCCCACTTTGGAGTCAATTATGAACTGAAACCTCTAGAAACTGTGAGCTAAATAAACCTTTCCTTCTGTAACTTAGGATGTCAGGTATTCTGCCCTAGCAATGAGAGAAAAGTAACCAACACAATGGATTTATTTCAGTCTTAGCCTTTTATTTCACCAGTGAAGAAACTGAGTCCTAGTGAGAGAAAATGAATTCCCTAAGGTCAGGTATGGCAGGTTTTGAATTTAAAGAAACATTTCCAGCTCCAAAGGCACTTTATTCTAATACCTTTGGACCAGAAAACATTGGTTCAAGTGAGAGGTAAGAGGAAAAAGCTACTGAGAACACTGGAGATACCAGATACAATGAGTGCAGATGGTGCAACCTGGTGAATATAGGTAATATCAATGTGTTAGATTGTGAAAATTGCTATAAGAGTAGGTTTTTTAAATTTGTTTTCTCAGTACTAAAGGTTGAAGCTAGGGTTTTCACACTGAGCTACTACCCAAGCCCTTTTTAAAATTATTTTTTAGAACATGCCAGAGGTGTGCCCAAGCTAGTCACACGGTGCAGAGGTTCTAAACTCCTTGCAGCCAGGCACAATCCCAGCAGTACCACAGTCCAGGGACACAATCAGGCTAGCTGCCTGGGTTCCAGAGGTTCTGAACTCCACCCAACCAGGCACAAGGCCCTGGTGCCACACTCTGGGGGCGTGTCCCTGCTAACAACCTGGGGTCCTGGAGGTTCTGAACTCCAGCCAGTCAGGTGCAAGGCCCTGGTTCCACACTCTGGGGGATGTATCTTGGCTATCAGCCTGGCTCCCAGGGGTTTTGAACTCCAGCCAGTCAGGCATAAGTTTCCAGTTCCACACTCCAGGTGTGTGTCCCTGCTACCTGCACAGAGGATCTGAGTTCTGCATAGTCCAGTGTCTCAGTGTAACCCAGCACAATCCATCAGGGGAACACCCAAGCAGCCTCACAGGTCACACAGCACAAGGCCATAGCACCACAGTTCAGGTGTGTGCTCTGGCTAGCCACAGGGATATCAGAGGATTGAAGCTCTGCCCAGCACAGCATACAAGTAGAATCCATCAGGAGGGTGCCTGGCCAGCCACATGGGTCCCAGAGGAAAATGATAAAATGAAAGAGCAAGATGCAGTCTTAGTCCTCCAGCCCACCGAGAACAAACCCCAGAGACACTGAAATGGAAGACAGTGGAAATTGCACAGCTGAACTTTCTGAAATGATAGCAACTGAAGTAAAGAAAGAATTCCATGAAGCTATAGAGGAAATCAGATCAGAAATAATCTCCCAGGTAAAAAAAAAGAAATGACAAACATTGTGAAAGAAATGTTGAGAGTATCTAAAGAAGATCTAGATAAAAAAAATAGAGGAACATAAGAATGATGGAAACCTTGAATGAACAATATAAGACAGAATTAGAATGCATGAAAGAGATTCAAAGGGATATGCAAGAAATTAAAAATTCCATTGAAACTGGCAAAACTGTTTGACTGAAGCTGAAGATAGACTCTCAGACCTTGAAGATAGGAGGGAAGCTTATGATCATGAAAGAAAAGATCTCTTAAAAATAATAAGGAACCAAGAAACAGCAATTCAACAGCTGTAAGATGATGAAAAAAATATAAGATTATACAGAATGATCAAGTGTGATTCATCCCAGGAATGCAGGGGTGGTTCAACATATGCAAATCAATAAACATAATACACCATATCAACAGAGCCAAAGACAAGAATCACATGATCATCTCCATAGATGCAGAAAAAACTTTTGACAAAATCCAACACTCATTCATGATAAAAATCATACAGAAAATTGGAATAAATAGTCTTTACCTCAATCTGATAAAAGTCATATATGATAAACCAACAGCAAACATCTTACTAAATGGACAAAAACTGAAAACTTTCAGCCTAAAATCAGGAACAAGGCAAGGACGTGCATTATCACCACTCCTATTCAATATAGTTCTGGAAACATTAGCCAGAGCAACTAGACAAGAGACAGAAATAAAAGGAATAAGGATAGGAAAGAAAGAAGTTAAATTGTCATTTTTGCAGATGATGTGATACTTCACGTAGAAGACCTGCAAAACTCCATTGAAAGACTTCTAGATGTAATAACCAAATTCAGCAAATATAACTGGACACAAGTTAAATACTCAAAAATCAATAGCATTCCTATACATAAACAACAAACTCACTGAGAGAGAAATAAGGAAAACCATACCCTTCACTATAGCATCCAAAAAAAGGAAATCAGGTATCAATCTAAGAAAGGAAGTAAAAGGTCTATACCTTGAAAATTACATTACTCTGAAAAAAGAGATTGTAGAGGGTTGCAGAAAATGGAAAGACATTCCCTGTTCATGAATAGGAAGAACAAATATTGTGATAATGGCCATTCTTCCAAAATTGTTATACAGATTTAACACAATTCCAATAAAAATGCCATTTGCATACCTCACAGATCTAGAGAAATCATTCCTAAAATTAATCTGGAACTGTAAAAGACCTAGAATAGCAAAGACAATTCTGGGTAACAAAGGCAAGCCAGGAGGCAACACAGTCCCTGACTTGAAATTATACTACAAAGCTACTGTGATAAAATCAGCATGATACCTGCAAGAAAACAGACCTGAAAACCAATGGAATAGTTTAGAAGATACAGCGACAACTACAAACACACTCAGCCTTTGACAAAGGGGCCAAACATGTTCACTGAAAGAAAGATAGCCTCTTTAACAAGTGGTGCTGAAAAAACTGGCTTTCTATATGCTGAAAACTAAAACTAGATCCATGTCTATCACCATGCACTAAAGTCAAAATGGATCAAATATTAAAACAGAAATGCTAAATCTGCTGGAAGACCAAGTACATAGAAATCTCAACGACATAGGGGTAGGCAGAGAGTTCATGAATAAAAATCAAGCTGCATGGGAAATACTTCCCAGAATCAACAACTGGGATCTTGTCTTATTAAAAAGTTTTTGCATGTCAAAAGAAATCTCCAACAGAGCAAAAAGAAAACCCACAAATTGGGAAAATATCTTGGTCAACTGCCCCTTGGACAAAGCACTTCTATCTAAAACATATAAAGAACTTAAAGAATCAGGCCCCTAAAATTCCAAGACCCAATCCAAACATGGGCATCTGAGATGAATACACACTTCTCAGGTGAAGAAATACAAATGGCAAATAAATATATGAAAAAATGTTCAACATAAATGATCATTTCAGAAATGCAAATTAAAACAACACTGAGATTCCATCTCACTCCAGAAAGAATGGCGAAGATCAAGAATTCAACCAATACCAAATGCTAGAGGGGCTATGGGGAAAAATGAACTCTTCCTCACTGTTGGTGGAAGTGTAGGCTGGTGCAACCACTGTAGAAATTAGTGTGGAGATTCCTCAAAAAGTTAGGATTAGAGATTCCATCCGACCCAGCTATCCTGCTTCTGGCCATTTTCCCAGAAGAATTGAAAACATCATTCCACAGTGGTATATGTGCACCCATGTTTACAGCAGCAAAATTTGTAATAGCCAAATCTTGGAAACAACCCAAGTGCCCATCAATTGAGGAATGGATTAAAAAATGTGGTATTTTTATACAATGAAGTACCAGTCAGTTATAAAGATTGCATTGAGGCTTTTGTAAGGAAATGGACGTGACCTGAGACCATACTCACAAGTGAAATAAATGAAACTCACATGTGTAAATACTGTATTGTCTCACTAGTGTAAGAAACTGAGAGAGTAAATATGATACAAAGTCTACAATTTAGATTGTGTAAGGGTAAGAAACTGCTCAAAGAGCCAAAGTAACTGGGATAGGGGAAAGGAAGAAAGAAGGAAGAGAAAAGTAAAAAGATAAATTTGTACACATATACACATAAGATAGCGAAAATGACTATACTACTAATTGTATTATTTCTTGGAAAAGAACAGTTAATACTCAAATGATTAGACCAGTTTTATATGTCTATATGTGGTAATCTGAGCAACTCTTTTGAAGGTAACAATATGCAATATTACAACCATTGTTAAACTCCCATCATCTTGTTTTGTAAACCTCTACTGTTATTGTTTTGGGTTTGTTGTTGTTTGTTTGTCTCTTTTGCTGTTTATTTTTCTTTTCTGTGTCTTTTTCCTCTTTAATAAATAAATAAATAATTTTTGAAATTTGAGGTGGCATCTCATTAAATTGCCTATGCTAAGATTGAATTTGAGATTCTCCTGCATCAGCCTCCAAGAATGCTGAGAATGCAGGCATGCACCACTAAGCCCAGCTAGGTGAGCAGATTAGGTGTGTAAGGTTTTGTCTATTTTAATTAGTTTAATTCAGCCATTCTACAATCTACATGTGTGTTAAAATGTCATGTTGCTCATAATGAATATATACAGATTTTATTTGACCATTAAAAAACAGAACTAAGAAACCAAGTGTGGATGGAAAACCTGTGTGGGACACCTGAGCACTCTAAGAGGAAGAGAGAGAGGAAAAAGAGTTGAAATAAAATGACTGTTTCAAGCTAGGTATGATGGTGCATGCCTATAATTTCAGTATTCAAGAGACTGAAGCAGGAGGATCACTACAAAGAGTTTGAGGCCAGTCTCAACTTAGTTCAAGACCAGCCTAAAGTATGTAGTGAGACATTGTTAAAAAAAGAAGAAGAAGAAGAGGAGGAGGAGGAGGAGGAGGAGGAAGAAGAAGAAGAAGAAGAAGAAGAAGAAGAAGAAGAAGAAGAAGAAGAAGAAGAAGAAGAAGAAGAAGAAGAAACCCTGTTTCTGATATGTTCTATAAGACTAGGTTTTCTAGTATTCATTCATACTTATAGCCTTTCTCCATCTCTCTGTCTCTCTGCCTCTGTCTCTCTGTCTCTTTGTCTCTCTGTCTCTATTTCTCCCTCCCTCCCTTTCTCTCCCCTTCTACTTTTCTCTTTTCTCCTTTTCATTTTCTCTTTTTGGTTCTTGCCATACCTTTATCAGACATATTCCCAAGAAAGTACAAAGATACTTCACAGTGTTTTTGTTTTTGTTTTTTTTGGTTCTTTAGAAAATACAGTACAGATCTCCTACTGAATATATGAAAAGAGTCAGATATTTGTTTTCCCTCAATTGATATCTCTTTTCAGAGAGAGAAAAAAGAATGATTTCGCTTCCCATCAGTGGCTTCTTTATTCTTTACCCTGTCCACCATTTTCCTCCCAAAAATGCACAAAAGCAACCTGGCCCTATTTGGAGCAAATGAGAACCTTTACACTACCTCCAAGGAGGCTTGTGCATTCCTGTTTTTGTCTTTTCTGCAGACCTGCAAACCTTATGTGGTACACACAGTGACACTCCTCCCCAAGTGCTTGCTTGTTCCAGGCATTTCTTGGACTCTGTGATGGAAGCTGTTAGGTTTGTATATAGATGGCCCCCCACAAGCCTCATGTAGTCATGGAAGCAGCTGAATCTAGCATTTGTGATTGATTCATTGCCTAGTGCTGGGTTTAGTGCTGGGATTAGTGCTGGGATTATCAGTGTGAGTGTTGCACCCATCCAGGGGTGGAACCTGCATACTATATAAGGGAGGGAAGAAGGCACATTTTTGGTCTCTTTTGCCACTCTTCTGCCCTGTTTTGCTCTTGCTGCTTGTGAGCTGCCATGAACAGCTGCCCCTTCAGCCAGGTCACCCTGCTTCGGAGCCAGCTGGATATGAACTGCAACCTCCAAACTGTAAGAAATAAAGCTTTCCTTCCCCAATTTTGGGTGTTGGGTATTTTGTCTCAGCAATGAGAGAAAAGTAACCAAGACAGAAGCATATTGAGGGAAGACTTGAGGAAGAGGTGAGATACCTTAACTTTGCTTTAGCCTATTTAAAACACAAAGGGAAAATCATTTCTGTGCTTTAGAAGGAGAAGCAGAAAAATTAATGAGTTCTATCAGGCTTGGTGAGGAACAATCAGTGGAGTTTCTACCCTGGATTGCAGCCAATAGCACTGAATGGAGCTGAAGAGTCCCGGTGAAGAAGTCACAGTCCCACTGACCCTGAGAGCAAATATCTAGTCAACCAACACCCTCTGGTCCTCAGGGCTGGAGGTTTCCTAAAGCTGACCCAACTGTGATCTCACATCCCTCTGAGATGCTCAGATCTAAAGATGTGAATGATAGGACTGAGAGGAATTGATCTTTCACTTTTAATCTTTGTCCCAGGAAAGACTTTGCTAATATTTTTGAGTTCCTGACTAACATAATCAGAACAAAGACAAAGGTCATATTCTTTCCATGGGTGAAAGATGAAAGAATACTCACCAAGCTATGACATAAAGCACACTTAGGTTCAAAACCGTACCCTGTTATTTTTCAGCTATGTGGTCTAGAGGAAGGTATGTAGTATTCAACTTCCTTAAACTGAAGATTTTCATCCATAAATAGGGAATGATGCTAATCAAAAGGACTTTAGAGGAATGTTGGAAGGATTAAATGAGCTGATTAAATGCAATAAAATGTCAAGCACTTAGAACAGCAGCCAAAGCTTAATGAGCCAGATTTATCTATTATTATAGATATGTCTGGTTTGACTGATTGATTGATTGAATCTGTTCTGTTACTTTTCAGTCAGGGTAAAAAATTGTGCATTATAAGTGTTAAAGATTTTTCCAGCTATTTGTCAACTCCAAGACAACAGTCATGGACATAAAATATAGCCAAAGTAAGTTGCCAAAGTATAATTCAAATATTTCTAATGCTGTTTCAGTATGAGTTTGATTTTTAAGTCTTTAAATACATATATAGTGGCAGATTTACCATTTTTATAATATTTGGATGTATTTAATAGTAAAATGAATTTTTATTCCCAACAGTGCTGGAGTGGATCATATTTGTGCTGTTTTTATAGAAGAACTAACCCAGGATAAACTCTGGTGAATGGCTACATGATATTCATTTAGCCAACAATTACATAAGTAATGAAGTCAGGCCAACCTAGACTAGAATTTTCTTTCTGGTATTTTTTGACACTTTGCAAACAATTTTGGGCAATTATCTAAACTTTGTGATCTCTTGTCTCTTTCACAGTTTTGTGTGGGAATTAAATAAGAAGCATATAGGCACTCAAAAAATGCCCTCTTTATTTACCATTGACTCAATGCCTCCTACATCAGACTTTCTCTGTATTCATTCATATGCTGCTTGTGTGGGAGATCTGTACAGGCAGAGAGCATACCTAGTGCGTAGTCCAGTGTGTGGCACATGGTAAATGCTCAATAAATATTTGTAAACTGGATAAATGATTGGATAGCCATCAGTAACCTAAAGAAATTAGGAGCTCTGTGTTTTCACCTGTCCCTTCCTACCTTCCTCCTGACTATTTCTATGGGAGCCCAGTAGACATTTTTGGATGAAGATGCTGTGTTGCACTCTCTTTCTCTCCATCAGCCTTTGTTCTTCTGCTACTAATAACTTTGCAGGGTTTTCTCCTCCATAGGTTGAATGGCAGCTCTTGGCTAGGAATATGTTCTGGAGTGATGTTGTGATGGGAAGTTATTTTTAACTCATTATAGCTTATTATTGAGAAATCAAAAATGAGCTCTACAGGCCATCCAAGAAGCATATAATAGGTTAGCTGTTTTAGCAACACTAAGTAATGAGACTTTCCTTGCTTCCCCAAGTGTGTCAGACAAGATAAAAGAGAAAAGGTGACACACTTAGGTGGGATAAGAAAGCTCACTCAATGGTTGACACTGAATGCCCATGTTTGTGGACCCAAAGATGGGAACAAAATTGGAAAGAAGCAGTTTGTCTTTATCAACTACCCTATTGCACATTGTCTTATAAATTTAGCCTTCACTGACCCTCAAAATGTCTAGGGCACCCTAAAATTTAAACTGCATTTTAATACTCTACATCTCACCCTTATATTTCTCCTGGCTTTCATTGTGCTAATCTGATTTTTAAAATTCATATTATATGTGTTAATGAATGAGTGTCCTAAGTACCTTAGTAAGCACATTGACCTTCCTTTGATATTCCCCAATAGGTATTCTGCTGAATGTTTATTATTACTCACTATTCTATTCTCAGGAACCAGCACAGTACTAAGCATATATCATGTTCTCAATAAATACTTATGGAAAAAATAAAATAATAGAATGTTCTGTGAAGAAAGGACTTAACATTAGTTTTTACTAATCACAAATATCTGTGGTTTAAACTAAATCATATTCTTTCATTCTCATGCAAACATTTAAAGATTGATAGTTTGGTGTCAAAATGATGGTTCTACTTCATAAGAAAACAGAACAATACAGAAAAAAACTGTGACGACTAGCAGTTTTAGAAGTTATAAATACTATGCAATAGTTTCAGTAAGCAAAGTGTTGACCCCTCAGTCAGAATCAACTCCAGGCCCATTGCATGTATGAATTTCATTAATTGACTTGACTTCTCTCAAACTAGTGTCTCACCTGTACACAGAAGAAAATGCAGAAGAAGAGGTGTCTTGGTTACTTTTTTCTCATTGCTGGGACAAAATACATGACACCCAAAGTGAAGGAAGGAGAGGTTTATTTCTTACAGTTTTGGGGCTGTTAGTCCATGCTTAGCTGGCTCCAAGGCAGGGTGGCCTGGCTGAGTCGCTGCCGTTCATGGTGGCTGCAAGCAGCAAGAGCAAACCATGCCAAAGAGAGAGAACCCACCCCCATTCCAACCTTACATTGTATGTTGGCTCCACCCCTGAGTGGGTGCAGAGCTCACAAAGCCAATCCCAGTGCTACACAACAAATCAATCATAAATGTTAGATTCAGCCACTTCCATGACTACATGAGGCTTGGGGCGGCCATCTATATACAAACAGTAATAAGAGGGAAGAAAAAGAAGAAGAGGATGAGAAGGATAAAGTGGAGGACTCATAAAACAGCATGAGTGAAATAAAAGGCCTACATTTCACAACTTCCTGACCACCCCTTGGACTTGCTTCTCACACCTCAGCTCTGCCTCTTTCGTTTTCCTTGTGATTCAGAATTCCTAGCAAAAGGTAAATGAGTATCTCTGGAGTAGAGAAAACTAACAAAATAATAGTAGTGCAATGGTTTGAGGAAGGATTCCCCCAAGTCTTTTCATTATTTCTGCAAGATCATAACATGCTGGTCAGTTTGCATAGAGTTTACATGCTGAGCATAAGACTTGGCATGCATTAGATGGCCAATATACTTAACTTGTCTTCTCTCCATTCCTCAAAATTAGTGGTGCTCATTATATTTATTTCTAAGGAAAAAATTTTTGGGGGAGATAGATCTTTAGATTTAAATCCAGTATAATCCAAAATCCATTCATCATATTCTCAAGAGTTTGACTTCTTGATCTTCCATAATACCTTTAAATGACTATGAGTTGGTTTTTTTGTTTGATTTTTGTTTTGTTTTTTGATGTTTTTTGTTTTTTTGTTTTTGTGTGTGTGTGTGTGTGTGTGTGTTTGAGATAAGGCCTTGCTATGCAGTTCAGGTTGGTCAAGAGTTTCCTTTGTAGTCCAGGCTGGTCTTGAACTAACAAGGATCCTCCTGCCTCAGCCACCCAGGTGATAGAATTACAACCATGTGCCACCACACCCAGCTGTGGGTTGTTTCTAAATCCTATACATTTAGCAATGGAAAATTGTTTTAGTATCATGCTTTAATTATAGATCTGTAGACAGAGAAGTTCACCAGAATCCATGGATATGATGCCTGTAAAATAGGAGCAGCTTTAATTTCCTGTGCCTCAGATTCTTAATCTCTAATGTAGGGGGAATTAAGGTGGCCAATTTCAGAATTCCTGAACACACTAATTTTGTCACCTCCAATGGGAAACATTGAGAGAGATTTTCAATTTCATTATTTTTATGAAACACAACTCTCCAGTAGTCCTTCGTTATCCAGTTACAACCTGGAATTGTCAGGACTTCCTACATGGTTCTTAAACAGCCTGGAACTCTCCCTCATTAACCTAGAAATTCCTTTTGCTTCTCTCTACATTGGAGCATCTGTTTTCAGTATTCTTTCTCTTGGTTTATTATTTTGATTTAGGAGAACATATTCTCAGTGCTTTCAAAAAAGTTGCTTCTAAAATAAATTTAGTGAGACCTTGTATACCTGAAGACTTATTTTTTTATTTTCCCATTGCCAAACTTGATAGATCAATGGGATGAGTATAATGTTTCAGATTAAAATTATTTTCCCTCAAAATTTTAAAGAATCCCATTAATTATCTTTTGTATTCCAATGTTTACATTGCAGTCTTATTCTTGCAAGACTCAATGCTGTTCTGATACCACATTGTCTGAGGCATTTTTCAAAATTTGGAGCATGCTCATGACCTTATTTTTATCACTATTGCTCTAAAAATTCTCAATGAAGTGTCCTTGCATGTGAAATTTTCTTCATTCAGTGTATAGGCACTGAATAGGCCCTTTTATTTAAAATTGTGTGCCATACGGGTGTAACAATATAGAATTTTTTGGAGGAGGAGCTAAAGATGGTGGAACAGTAAGCAGCAGAGTAAACAGTCTCTCTGAGAGAAACAGTTCAGATGCTGGAATATAACATCATGGAGAGGACAAGAAGGAAGGAAGTGGGTCCCTGAACCAAGCAAGAATCTAAAATATGAATTGAAGTCCACAAAGAGAATAAAAAGAATTTAAATGAAGAAGAAGGTGGTGGCTGGCAGTGCCTCAACCTGGAGCCGGATTCACCCTGCCAGAAGACCTGCTGAGCCTGGAGATGCATGCGGTCACGGTTGCGGTCATGGTCATAGCTGCAGTAGACCCCAGAGGTCTCTGCGGAGAGGCACAGGGGTGAAGGAGAGCGGCGGACGCGGAGATCTGCGCTGGTTGCTGGTGAGTGCTTGGAATTCCACCCCACCCCCACCCCACGGGAGAGAGTGGTCGGCCGGGCTCCATCTTGGAGTCGAGCAGGTTATGCCTGCCCGTGGCCAAGACTGCTAACTACTTCTGGTGTCAGCACCAGGTTGTGGGTGGACCCATGGAAGTTGCTTGAACCAAAGCCAGAAAAACCAGTCATTTGGGAGCTCCAGGTTGTGGGTGAACCCGCAGAAGCTGATTGGTTGGAGATTGGCTCCCGTGCACATTTCAGACAATATCACTAAACAGCTTAGATTCGCAGGGCCTGACCAGGTCTGCTCCCGTGCAAATCCCGGGTGGCTTGGTGCCCAGCTCAGTGCAGAGACACAGGTGCCCAACATCAGATATACGTAGCCAGCACTGGCTAGAAAAGACAAACAGTCTAGCTTCAGAGAAGTTGTGGCCAGTGCTGGGGAGCCTGGAACCACACTACTAAGGGGTGGAAGAAATCAAGAATATGCCAGGATGAAGAGAGAGAGGGCAATCTCTGGCATCCAATGCAAGCAGTGCAATTCCACAAAAGGAAAACATGGAGTTCAAGAATTGCACACCTGAAATGTCTGAAGTGCTGTCAACCAAAGTGAAGAAACAACTTCAGGAAGCTATAAGAGAAATTAGAACAGAAATTCTATCCCAGGTAAAAGAAGAAATGAAAACCTTAATAAAAGAAATACTAAACATCTCTAAAGAAGACACAGATAAAAAAAAATAGAGGAGCATAGGAAAATGAGGGAAACCATGAATGAACACCCTAAGAGAGATTTAGAATGTATGAAACAGATTCAAAGAGATATCCAGAAAATTAAACATTCATTCGATAGCTGGCATGTTGACATGAAGGAAACTAAAGAAAGACTTTCAAAGCTTGAAGACGGGATTGCAGCCTATGACCGTGAAAGGAAAGATCTCTTAAAAATAACAAGGTCTCAGGAAGTAACAATTCAACAGCTGGTGGACAACTCAAAGATGCATAATTTAAGAATTAAAAATGTGAGTGAAGAAGCAGGTGTCAAGACAAATGACATCAGGACCTTATTTACAGATATAATTCATCAAAACTTCCCAAGCATAAA
>RJWT010011203.1:0-23521 GCA_004365215.1 Cuniculus paca
ATGGTTCTGTTTAGCTTGGTTTTATTGTTTAGTTATGTTTGATTTTATTATATTTGATGGCATGGAAAGCTATTGCAAAAATAACAGAAAGGATTATAGCAGCCATTAGTGATTTCCTATTGTCTTGTTCCAAAGCCTTTATTACTTTACTTGTTTTCTTTTGATTGATTTTATTCTATTTTGCTTCATTTGATTTTGCTATGTGTGGATGGTATAAGCAGCTACTTTGAAAATAAGATGCATCATGGTAGCCTCTGTTGTATTCCTGCAGTCTTGTTTGAAGTCCTGTATTGCTTTCATTGTTTTCTTTTGATTGGCTTAATTCTATTCTGTTTTATTTGATTGTATTATACCTGAGGATATGGGTAGTTATTTTGAAGATAACAAGAGGCATTATGATAGCCATTATTGATTTCCTTTCATCTTGTTTTGAAGTCTTGTATTATGTTCATTGTTTTGTTTTGATTGACTATTCTATTTTGTTTTATCTGTTTTTATTATGTCTGATGATATAAACAGCTACTTTGAAGATAACAAGATGCATTATGGTAGCCACTGTGGTATTTCAACTGCCTTGTTTTGAAGTCCTGTATTGCTTTCATTGTTTTGTTTTGACTGGTTTTATTCTATTCTGTTGTGTTTGATTTTATTATGCCTGAGGGTATGGAAAGTTATTTTGAGGATAGCAAGGGGCAACACGGTAACCATTGTTGGTTTGTTTTTATTTTGTTTTGAAATCTTGTATCACATTCTTTGTTTTGTTTTGATTGAATATTCTGTTTTATTTTGTATTTGTTTTATTCTCTTCAAAATAAAAAAAAAAGAGTATGACTATTGCTCCCTGCTGAGGACATCTTGCTAATGGGCCTGGGGACTGGTCTTTGTACATCAAAAACAGTCAAGTATTTATGCAACCCTAAATGCAGTGGGTTTTGGGAAGTGCTGGTTTAAGTTTCTGCAGCTCCAACACCAGTGGAGACAGCTCCACCTCCTTGCCTCCACTAGAAAGGACCCCTGTGATTGCCTCCTACCATCCATCACAATCTTTTTAGTTCAGCTACACCATGTGGTCATTCCCTTCCCTTCTTTTGTGGATCTGCTCCATGGTCTCTTCCCAGAGGGACATCTCACTCCTCTCCCAGGCTTGGCCCATACTTCAAAACATACGCCAGACCAGCCTCACCATTTCTTTTATGTGCTTCGGTCTGAGTGTGAGGCAAAGTCTCAGCGAAAGTCTCCTGTAGCATCTCTCTCCCCAGTCCCTGACACGTCCTTTCTGGCAGCAGCCCTTGAAAGTTCCTCAGTATCCAGATGTTTGGTGTCCTACACCCTGGCTGACGTCCAGCTACACAGCGGCAGCTTTAATGGACCATGTATCCATGAAGGCTTCTGCTGGGGAAGATGGTGGTCAGTTTACTTAACTCAATTATAAACAAAAGCAATAATTAGCCTGGGTGAGGAAGGGAAGGGAAAAAGAATAAATCAAACCCAGGCTCAAGAAACACCTGTGGAAAGGGCTTCCCACCCTGGGGGAATAGCAGCTGTAGTAAACAAACCATGAGTGACCTTGGCTCATAGACTATTAATTTGCTGATTGCTGATGGGTTTATGCAGCCCAAAGTGGGAATAAAGCCACAGTCAGGCAGCAGCCCAATCTTCCTGTATGTGAGCACTGAGTCACTGAATTAGCAAGGTGGACCAGCCCTGGTTGGTCTGGGGCTGTGGGCCTGGATAGCAAGAAAAGACCTGGACTATTCCCATACGGGGAACATCCAATGAGGGCTGCATCCTCTACAGATTTAGAGGCAGAATAGGGAGAGGTCATATTTGCCTTCAGAGAAATACAGTACTAAGCAGAACCTAGTAGCGCTCTGTCTTTCTGTCTCTCTCTGTCTCTCTGTCTCTCTCTGTCTCTCTCTCTGTCTCTCTCTCTCTCTCTCTCTCTCTCTCCCTCTCCCCTTACTGTACAATGGCATCCTTCACCAAAGAAAACAGGACCTCCATCAGCTTTCAAATTCTGTACCTTGCCATTTCTCCATCATTCTCTGCCTCAGTTTTTTGTTTCTGTGTATCAGGGAAAGACTCTAATTGGCCTGGGAGATAGACAGTTGATCCTGAGCTAATGAACTAAAATGTGAAGAATGAGGAGCTCAGATTGACCCAGTTTGGAAAGTCCATCAATGATAACAATACAGATGGAGTTGTCAAAGACCAAAACAATTCCCTCCATTCCATTATGTGGGTGGTGGAGGCAGCAGGGAAGGGATTCAACTCTGGAAGAAAAAAAGGGTGCTAAATGTTAATACCATGGTTAGACATTATACTCTGTTGACAAGAACAAGAAAGAACTACACAGCAGTGAGAGAAGTGGGTGTGTAAGGAAAGAATCTGTGACTGTATGGGGTAGATCCAAGAAGGTGACATCTAAGTAAGTCTTGATGGATGAATAGGTGTTCAACAGGTGAAGGAGGAAAAGGCACTCCAGGCTGAAAGAAACAAGTGGAAAAGGATGCAGAGGGTTAGGTGTGGGAGGTAATGGCAAGAAATGTCATGTTCAAATGTTGGAGAGGTAGTGAGCCTGAAAACCCTGATAGTCGTCACCCGAATGCCTTGCAAAAGGACTTGAAATTCATCACATAGTCGAGAAGAACACACTGGAAACTTCTGAGCCAGAATGACATGCACATTCATTCAATACACACTTCATAGTTAGTTATCTTCTACTCATTGTGCCAGCTACCAGGAACAGAGAGAAGGAAAGTATATGGTCCCGACTTCAAAGAGTTCCTGGGCAGGTGATAGATCAATTCACAAATGATTCATTACAATTTTGACATGAGAAAGAGAACCCATGTATGGAGGCCAGGGGTTGGAGCTTCATTTCAGCCCTCCAAAGTGAAGAGAAGGGATGAGAAAGCCCTCTCCACAGTGGTTGACACCCCGGCCCAGTCCTTAGGGCTGAGCAGATGATTGCCATGTGGTGGGGGAGGAGAGATGATGCGGGAAAGTCAGGCAGAGGAGCAGGATGTGCAGTTTTCAGAGTTTGAAACACCAGAGCAGGACCAGGAAGAAGAAAGGCAAAATGTGGAAGAAAAAAATAGCAGCCAGCTTGGAAGTACCCTGTGGCAGTGGGAAACCGTGGAGGTTGACAAGCAGAGGGTATCATGATCAGACACATTAGAAAGTCTGGTTGTGCCAAAGACCCAGGGAGGCAAGTGAAAATGAGAGACAAAGGAATAGCTAGCAGTGACTGTGAGGCCAGGTGAGAAGTGAAGAAATCATGGACTGAGGCAGGGAACCTGGACAGGGGACCACTTCGAGGGAGCTTGAGAGCATAGCTAAAGGGATATTTGAGAGAGACTAGGGGTATTTGGGAAGAAAACGTGTTAGGCTGGGGATGTTCTGATTTTAAAGTACAAGTGAGATCAACAGAAACCACTCCACTGTGAAGTGAACATGTGGTATTAAATCAAGGTGTACATGCAAGCTAAGAGTAGAGACTTGGAAACCATTACTGGGAGGAATGTTTGCACCCACGGCGTGCTCTAAGCCCCAGCGGAGAACACACCAAGATTGAAGAGCTGAGGCCTGAAGTGCAAATCCTGGGAGCACCAACACTGGAGGAGCAGAGAGAGGAACACAGCCCAGGCAATGCACTCACCAGGAGCCATCAGACACAGTTGCCCCAGGACCCATGCTCCTTCCCCGCACAGCCGCCTGGCTTCAGGTGACAGTCCTCAGCATGAGGGAGCTGTGTGCTTACATTCTGGCCAGCTGGCGTGAGCAATGTTGAAGTCATATTGATTAAATTAAAGGGAAGTTTCTGGCATCCATTTTGTCTTCTTCCCTTCTCTATTAGTGACAGGATCTGGATCATCAATCCCCACAAAGAAACAGAAGTGGTGCACTGAAGATGGCACACAAAATAGAAGGAGCAGGTTCTGACACCATCAAACCACCACAATATCATGGGCAAGCCTTTCATTAGAGACAGAAATGGCTTTCTTCCTTGATAAAGCTTTCTTTGTTCAGACAGGGGACAGAAAGAGACCAAGGAAGAAAGGAGCTCAGTGTGGTCAGCTTTGTGAAAGTCAAAGGAGAAGTCTGACATGGACACAGTGATGAGCGAGCGAGGGTGACCACAGTGAGCACAGTCATTGAGAGCAAGATCTGAGTCCAACTAGGGCAGGCTGGGCTGTGGATGTAGGTTGAGTGGGGAAGCAAGTGTAGAGAACCCCTAAAAGGCAAGCTATGGGTAAGAGGAACTATGGCCCAGATTATCACTGACATGCAGACAGTGGTAAGAGACAGGGAAAGTTCTGAATGAGTGCTGGTGAGCGGGAAGGTGTAGGGAAGCTCCTTACTTGTAGAAACAATCTGGAAAACAGCAAGTCCTGTGTTATGGGACACACTACCTGGGTTAGCCAGGTTAAGGAGTGGTGGAGCTAGATGAAGTACAGCCAACGGACAAGGACCTGTCAAACCACAGGGGCTCACAAAATACCCCAAGGTCATGAAGGGGGCCAGCAGAAAGGAAATAGCTGTCAAGGTATGACTGCTATGGGCTGTGGAGATGGAGGTTGGAGGAAGGGTTGGAGGAAGGGGCTCCATGAAGGGTTTGAAAAACCACCAGTTTCAAAGACGCTGGTTGTCTGACCTGATGTCTGTTGGGCAAACAGGGCCAAAGGCTCAGGGGCAGATTGGGGTTCCCATAGAGAAGCGAGGCAGCAGAAGAGAAGACAAAAAGGAAGAAAGGGGAGGAACCATGTTCCTATGACAGCCCAACTCTTGGTCCAGGGCTTTGCATCCTCAGAACAGGAAGAGTGGAGCCTGGAAAGGTCTGGGTCAGGAGGAGGTGCTGGGTAGATGTCTGGGGACACATTGGGCCTGAGACTCCCCTGGAGAGTGGCTGGGAGACAGAGGCTCTGGTTCTCATGTCACTAGGGTTGTGGGGAGCATGGCTGGAATGCACCACAAGCCAGTGTCCATTCCCTGGGGTGGCCAGCGGGGAATCTCCAGCCCTGAAGTCATCACCACCCGAGGAGTCTGGACCCTGCCATGGAAAAAGGGTCCCGCTGGGGCAGTCGGCGCCGGCACAGATGAGCTCATAGCTGCTTGCTGTCTCTTCCCTCTTCTCCAGGCATCTCAGATTTCTGGATGCCAGGAGCATCTGACAGACAGGGCCTGGGACAAAGGGGAGGAGGGTGGGATATGGATGCAAGGTGGGATGTGGGATGTGGGATGTGGGGGACCAGTGCTCTTCCCCTTCACCAAAGCCCTGCTCCTATCTCTCTTTCTTTGTCCTGGGGCAGATACAGAGGGTCTGCATTCACCTGTACTTCCCACTAAAGCACAAAAGCCCCTAAGAAAACATACCTTGCAATCTGCAGAAGAGGTTACACCTGTCCTCTTCTATCTGCTCAGACTTCTTACCACATATTTGCTTTAGAAATGAAAGGCCCAGACCCAAAGGAATGAGAGACCAAGGGGTAGTCAGGGTAAAAGGAGCCTGGTGGGTTGGGAGTTTCATAAAAAGGGGCAAGGAGCTGTCACACACTGCTGCAGACAGAGCACAGTGCTAAGAGTCAGAGGATATGGCCCATATCTCCTGCTCTGCCACTTCTTGCTGTGTGACCTGAATGAAGCCACTTTCTGAGGGTCTGTTTCCCCTCCATGAAATGGAAATTCCACTTGATCTTAGAATGTTTCAAGGAGGTAAATACTTCGAAGCCTTAAAGTTCTTTGCACTCAAAGGGAACATAATATTAAAGAAAATAATATTAAAATATGGCTGCCACACTGCACAACCTCAGGGACACTTCCAATGACAGCCTTTGAGCATGGTACCCTCTGGAGCTTGAGTTTTTTTACAAATGTCATGGGAGTGGTGCTCTTTGGAAGTTGTGCAGATTTGCAGCCCCAACCTTCTGGCTGAGAAAATAGCTGTCCAGAATGGTGCCTGGGCTGGGAAAGTGGGGTGCTGCTCTGGCCCCTGACCATTTGGGTGACTCCCTTGGAGCCTGATCCCTGCAGAACAATTCTGCTCAGGACATTATGGTCTGAATAAGTTCATGCTGCTTCCTAGAGGGTGACTGACCCACTGCCACCCCACTGCATCTCATAAAACTAAGTCAACAAGAGACAGTGAAGAGATAGGGACACCCCACCAGACTTGGCACCTAAGAAACAGCTGAATAAAACACCCTTGGAGTACTCTGCCCAGAGTCTTGTGAGTTTATCATTTATGAGGAGTGGGTTTCCAGTCTGCACAGGGAATATCAGACTGTTGGGGCTATTGCCACTGTCATCCACAAATCTTTTAGTTCAGAGGTGGTCTTGGAGGTTCAACACTCAGGCCTGACCCCTCCCTGAGATAAAGTCTCTACTGTGGGAAGCTAAGGGACATAAAGCCCTACCTTCAGAGGTAGCCAATCCCGCAGCTGGACAGCTCTCCCCAGCGCCTAGAACTAGAGGCCTTGTGGAGGTGTCATTTCACCAGGAGGGATAATTTTCTTCCCTCCCTTCTATATGAAAGGAGGGAAGAAAATGAGCTACCAGTTACTGAGTCCTTTGTTTATGTTAAGTACCTTTCCTGCTCTGTGCCCAGCATACAGCAGGTGCCCAATGAATAAAATGCTAAATGAATGAATGGATAAATAGTGGGTCGGAGAACCCACTGAATGTCCTAACTACAGTGATTCTGTCTCCTGAGAGAATAATAGTCTGTCTTCTAAGTATATACCTTCATACTAAGCAAAGTACTTTGGAAGGCCATATGTTTTGCAAAGCTGGCCTCAGGGAAGAGAGAAGGGAGACAAATGGAAATAAATTCCTCAACAGAGGGATACAGAAAGTTGACAGTTTTTGGACAGAACCCAAGATTTAGAAGAGAGTGCCTGGAAACTAGGAAGAGGGATTTGGGCCTGAGCAATGTGGCAGCTAGGCTGGTCTGCAGAGAGACCCGGCTGACAAAGATGAACAGCAGAGGCGAGAGATGGACATGTCAGAACTGCAAGGTTTAGAGAATAACTGTCGAAGTTGTCACCTGACCTGTACACATGTATCCAATCACTAAAACATTACCTCCAGAGCAAAGACAAATGCTGCCATATTGGTGGCACAGGACAACTCTACACTGAGGAATATTCTAGTCCAATGTGGCAGACCTATAGCATGCGTGCCCCAGCTCTAAAAGGTTCACCATCAATGCTGGGATATGAAGAAATCTGAGATGAGTTCATGTACATCCTTTACACTAATTTAAACCAAGAAGTTGTTGAGAAAGCTATGGAAGCAGGAAATAAAACAGTGTGTAAAAATATCTATCTTTTCTTATTTATTCCTATGCACAATTCTGTGTGAATTTAGTAGTCAACATTTCTAGTCACCAGAACTTTTGGAAATGGAATAGGCTACCACATTCATGGGGGTGCTTCATGGTCAGAGATTTCTAAACAGAGTTCTTTGAAATAGAAGTCAAAATTCAGAATAGGGTGCAACCTCTCCAGGTTGAGCCTAATGCTTAGTCCATGAGTCTGTTACAATGATCAAGAAATTACTTCCATTAATGAGCAAATACAAATCCTCCTTATATCTTCCTCTTCTCTGGGGAAATATTGTAACTTTTCAGACTTCATTCACACACAAGTCCCTCAAAGATTTTAGGAGAGCTATCGCAGAGGCCATTAGCTGTCCTCTAAAACCTCATTTCTTCATTTGGACAAACATCTAGATTCTACTTCCCAACTGCCCTTGCATCTAAAGACATCCACATGCTAAGTTATTTCCAATGATTTCTGAGTAGAAGTGCACAGCATCTCCTGGTCTGGCTCGTTTTAAACCTCCCATGTGATGCATCTTGCTTTTTTCTTTTTGTTAACTGGGATATTGACACCCAGGGTGACTTTGGAAACCATGTGTCGAGGATAGCAAAGTTACCAGTCACCATCCTCATGCAAAGGGAGTTATTGTACAAAAGTGTGAAATATTCCCCGAGCTTATTTGACTGTGACACATTTTATTTGTGGTTTATGTAACAAAATATCTCAGCATAGAATTCTATGCCTTCCATACCAGGTTCTCCAATCCTTGCATCCTTGTCTTCTGATGGTTCTCTATGAATTTTGTGCTCCTAACACTTTCCCAAATCTGTTGGATTCCTTGAAGGTCAAAACTTCCAAAAGAACCAAGGACCACTGGCCCCAAGGGTTTGTGGACTTTGCCATGATTTGTTGTACCTTTTGTTCCTACTATTTCTTCCAGCTAATCTGTTTTCTCCTTGTCACTAGATCCCTCTGCTTTATATGACATTTCCATTCTTCTACCTCCTACATGCTGTAAACAAATTGTCCCTATCATCATCATTGAGGAGTTAATAAATGTTCCACATCTCTTTCCAGGTAAATGAGAATATAGTACTTATCTACCTCTTTGAAATTAGTTTTGAGGGTCGGGTTTGCAGCTCAGTGGTAGAGCACTTTCCTAGCAGATGTGAATTCCTGGGTCTGATCTTCAGCATCACAAAAGAAGAAGAATAGGAAAGAGGAAAAGAGATTAGTAATCAAAATGTAGCCAGAAATATGTGTCACTTCTCAGTAAAGGTGTGAAATCCTGACACATATTTACCACTTTAACTCCTCTGCTGGAAGCCTAGCAAGCCTACATCACCAGCCTGGATCCCAGAGGGGAAATGATATATAGCAAAGCCACAGCCAACCCACGACATACACAGAACGTGAATGAGAAATTCCATTATGGAAGGTTATAGAAATTTTGGAGTCTTTCACTACCACCCTTTAACATAGACCAACCTGACCAACACAGAAACAGTGTCTAATTCATCATATTCTCTTCTTATCACCATGGTGATTGTAAAGCACACAGAATTGAATCATCCATCTTTGGGTGACTATGAGAGTAGATCCTCTTTCCATGAGAATTAAACTTTTGTTGTGTAAACTCTCTAAGATATGGGGACTGTTCATTATGGCAGCACACTCTGCTTGTCCAAACCAATGCTTTTATATACCCTACATGCATGTCTATCTTTCAATGTGTCTATCCTCAGATTGACAATATTTTCTATCATTGCTATATCCATCATCATTGCCGCCTTCCCTAATTCCACTATCCCCATCACTACAAAATCCATCATCTCTGCCAATATTTCCACCATCACTTCCAACATCAACACTACTGTTTTACCAATATTCTACCATTATCTCCACTAAGTACCACAACTCATGTTCACCTTTGATATTATAATTATGAATTATATCCCTGTTACTTTCACTTTCTCTTCTATCACCCGTCATTACCATCAGCCCCATTGTTACAATCTCACCACTACCACTATCACCATTATATCACTATATCACCTCTACTGTGATTGCTAATAGTCACTTCTCTATCATCACCAACTTTGCTGACATTAACATACCTATTATCATTCATACAATCACTTTCATCATATCACTATAATTATGTCCACCATTATTTCCAATATTTGTATCAATATTATTTTCACTTCCTGTGGCACCAGAGTTGTCTTTACCACTTGTCAGAGTTAACCTGGATTTCTAGATGTGTCTGAGTAGGCCATGGAGGCATGACCTTGGGTGCTATATCTGGTCCTTGGACCCTTTCTTTCAGGCATTATTCCCCTTCTCTGCTTCCCAGCCAAAGTGAGGTTTGTCCCACCATGCCTTTCTTATATCACATTCCTGCCTTGGAACCAACTAATCATAGACTAAACCAAATTAAGCCTCTCCTCCTTTAAACTGTAGGCATCAGCTGGTTTGATCCACTGATGGGAAAGTTGACTAACACTTCACTTCTTACACCTCTTCCTCTGCTAGTCTCATTATTTTTAAACCCCACTAATATTCTCATTATTTTAAAAAATGTCACTGTCACTTTTCTACCTTTCTCTGGCTTCACTCCACTATCATCATCTCAGCTCCACTAGCACCATCATCGTTAAATTCTGGGAGTCATTCACAGTTCTTCTCTTGTTCTACTTCCAAAGAGTAGTGCAATGGTTCCTTGGCCTAAGAATATCTGGTGGTGTACTGTGCTAGTCACAGACACAGTATGCCAGACTGAATACCAACCCCACATGGATGCAGTACGGGGGATGAGGCATGCTCTCCCAGGGAGAGGCCCAATCATCTCTTTCTTTTGGCTTGAACCTCTCCCCCCTAGCCTCCCACCCCATACACTCTTCTCCCTCCCATGTGGTAGCCACATGATCGTGGAAAGGCCTAAGCAAGAGAGCAAATGTAAGATGTTCATGTGTTTCTTGAGTTTCCTTTTATGGCTTTCTGGTGAATGTGGACACATCCAAGACTTGAGTTTGGACCTCAAGACAGTAGATGAAGCAGGTTTTTTAGCTGATTTTGGTTCAGGGCCCTTTGGTCTGATTTATTTGGTCAAGACATTCTCCACATCATCTAATATGGCTCACTAGAGTTTGCCATTTTTATATTCTACTTAAATGTTGATTTTTATCAAAGTAATACATGTGCATAGTTTGAATATGAAATATTCTACAATGTTTATAATGGAAAACATTGGACTACTGTGCCAATCTTATTTGCTTCTGAGTCCTCTTCTGAGGCAAGTACTTTATTTTAACTCTAGTCTTTATTCCCACATTTCTAAGTAACATGGTAATGCTTATTTTTCGCATATTTTAATTTTAGGTTTTAATCTACTGATTTTATACTATGGAAGATGAATATTCAGCTCCCCTACCCCACTACTAACCCACTCCACACTTAAACACACACATGAATATTGATACTGATAACAGCCATTATTAATAACTATCATTAACCATCAAACCACTTTTCTTGTCCAACTTTTTTTGGTTCTCTCAGCATTAGTAATTGTTAGTCTTGTTATTGGCTTAATTTTCTATACTATCATTTACTAATGCACCAAACCCTTCAACAGAATTAAAAATTCCTTTGGCTGTGTATTACAATCAATTTCATTTTCTTCATGGGGACTTCCCTCTTTCAGAGTTTCATCTTTCCGGCTCATCTGGATCATCTATTCTCTACATATTTTGATGACTATCATCCTGAAACTGTTTCTCTATGATTTTTGGACTTCCTTTTGAATCCATCCTGATTTCTACATCTTTTGTCTCCCTGTTCTTCATGAATTTGCTTCCTAATTAAGGTAAATAACATTCTCTAACATATTCCTAGAAATGAATGATTAGGAAGTAATTTTTAAAACCACTCATGTTCAAAATTCTCTTTATTTTTATTGTCACACTCAACTCCTAGTTTGACTGCTATAAATTACTAGTTTGGAAGGTATTTCTCTCAAAATTTCAAAGCATTATTCCTTTCCTTCTAGTCAAGATAACAGTTGTTGAATGAACTTTAACACAATTCTGATTCTCAGTAATTTGCAAAATAAACTATTTTTCTCTATCCTACAAAGTTAAATTTTTCTTAACCAGAGTTTTCAGATTTCCTTGCAGTGTACCTTGGAGTGAGTTGTTTTTTAATTCAGTTTGCCATGCATTCAGAAAAATTTGAATCTGTGAATCTACATTCTCTAGTTTTAAGAATTTTTTGGTAATTTTTTGTGCTTTTGGTAATTTTTGGTATTTCTCTTTGGTAATGTTATTTGTCTCTAGTACTTATATGTTTTGATGTTACTCCTAGACTGGACATCTAATTTTTTCTGTCAAGTTCTATTAGTGTTTTGTTCTACTTTGGGAAAAATTGACTTTATCTCTCAAACCTTGGGTTGTTTTGCTGTTTTGATTTGGTTTTTAATCAAATATGAATGTCGTATTTATATTTTCCAGTAACATTCTTTTTCTATTCTTTAAAAAAAACATAATCCCCAGTTTTCATTTAAAAGAGGCACCATCTTTTTTATCATTCTGAAAATGATAGTCATAATTTTGTGCTGTTTTCTTCTTTATTGTCTCCTCCATGCTTCTGTCTTTTGTACTGAAGGCTTTCCTTAACTATCAAGTAATTAGTAGCTGCCCAGTCATATTTGTGACAGTTAATCTTGATTATCAACTTTACTGGCTTGAGAGATACCTACAAAATTCATGAAGCATATTTCTGGTTGTATCTGATTGGGTCACAGGGGTACATTCCCTCAAGGACTATATCTGGTCCCTGAACCCTTCCTCCCAGGCTCTTCCCCTGCTGTTTGTTTCCAAGATACCAGAATGGAGCAGTTTTCCTTCACCATGCCACTCTACTATGATGTTTCTGTCTTGGAGGCAGCTGACCATGGACTGAAACCTACGAAGCCATGAGCCAAAGTAAACCCTTCCTCCTTTAAGTTGTTTATGTCAGGTACTCGGTCACAGTGACAGAATACTGAAGTATGAGACACTAAAATGTTGATTCTAAGTAGTGAGAGGAGAAAAGAAAACAGTATGTTCAGGTGGGCTTTTCCCTGGAATAATTAAGTAGGACTCAGTTTCATTAGGAGACTAAGAATCAATATCTGCAAGTCTTTTCTCTTGAGAAAATCAATTTTCTCAGGAAGTCTCTTCCAATATTTTCCACGTGATACTGACATGGCTGCCAGTGTTCTGGCACTAGAATGAGGAAAAGAGCCCAGGGCCTTGGTTTTCAGGAAACAGATTTATCCTTAATCCTACTGCTTTCAGATTGGCTCCACACCGCTCCTTCAGCTATTCCTGGTGCCTCTGTGTCCAGAAATTTTTGGTTCAACGTCTCAAAGCATTAACTTTCTGTTTTCTTTTAGCGTGCAAGAAGATGACTACCTGAGTTCATAGGATAGAGGGATAAATCTGAGATGAGCAGATTCTTCACACTTCTATTAAAAACTTACAACCAATCTTTCTATTTTGCAGCCTCATTCCAAATTTCTACCTTCAGAATACCTGGTGCCTCACATTCCCAGGCCTTTCTGGGATTCCATGGCTAGAAATATTTTGCTACCTGTTGGCTTCTGCCATTTACCCTGTTATGGTGTCTAGATGTTCCCCCAAAGCCTCATGTGGTCATAGGGCTTTTTCAGAGGTGGCTGAATATAGAGTGTGTGATGCTGGAATTAAGGGCATATGATTAGTAAATAAGTCCATGATTAGCTTGGCATAGTTTTGGCTAGAATTAAGGACATGAGTGCTACACCCACCAAAGGGTGGGTAACCTACATGCAACATAAGGGAAAGAAAGAGTCTTGTCTCCCCCTTGATTGCTTGCTTGCCTACTTTTGCTGTATTCTGCCACCATGAACTGTTTCTCCTCTGGGATGCCACTCTGTCAAGTTATCCTGCCTCGGATCCAGCCAATTATGGACTGAAACCTCTACAAACTGAGCTACATCAACCTTACTCCCTTTAACTTTGGGTGTCAGGTATTTTTGTCTCAGCAATGAGAAAAGTAACTAGGACATACCTTCTCACCCTTGCCAGCCTGGATTTCAGTTTTCTGTGATCTAATAAGTCAGGTACCACTTTTTAATTCACTAATTTCCAAATTGTTCAATTCTCTTTCCTTTTACCATTTCTTCTTCTATTATTTTTCCTGTGGGTTTATGACCTTTTAAAAAATTCCACTAAAGATATTTTAGTGGGGTGTCTGGGGGGTAGCCAAGATAAACATGTATGTTTGATCAGCTATGATTAAGAAGTCTAATGTTCTCTATTGTAGTTTAAAGTCAAAGTAACAGTTAATTATAAAGGTCTTCTACCTTATTTTGTCTACCTGTTCTGCGCCTTTATATATTGAGTGGATGGTTGGTGGAAAGTAATCTGATCTCTTATCATCATATCTCCCTCACTATGACACCAAACTGAGTGAAATATAATATGTCATCCTAAGCTCACCACCACCACCATCGTTTATTCCCAGCATGATCACTGCACTCACCTTCATTATGTTATTGCCTCCATCATAGCCTCTGTTATGAGGTCCACCACTATCCCTACCATCACCTGATGTTTAGATTTGGAATCTTCCTGATCTTGGTCCCAGAAAAAAATCCGCATGTTGAAAAGTCTTCTAAGGTTTTCACTGTCTTCTTTATTTTTTTTCAGCTTTTTATTCTTCTTAGATGGAAAAAAAAATCTCTATCAGCTCTTCCAGGGTTTCCATCAACTTCGCTATGTTTCCATCATTACCATCACACACTCTGCTGTCATTTCCTCATTTTCTTAAGTACCATTAACTCCATTGTCACCCACCTCCACAATGGTCACCAAAATTTTCACTATCTTCTAGCATTATCTCCTCTAGAAAGGTTTTTTATGCTATATGTTAAATATATTTCCTTCCATAGGTCTTGCAATCAATCAGGCACCATGGTGCTCACCCTTATTTCCAGTCTTGGGAGGCTAAGATAAGAGAATCACTTGAGCTCAGAAGTCCAAGGCCAGCCTGGGAAACATAGTGAGACCCAGTCTCAGGAAAGAAAGGAAAAAGAATTGCAATAGTGTTTTGTGAAAACAGGGAGGAAGGATGATTCCTACCTCTGAACACATACAACATTGTTCTTTGGGGAAAGAGAAGGCCGGAAAAGAACCAACTAGTTTTCTAGCTCAAGCGATACACATGGAGAGAGGGAGGTGGGAAGGGAACAAGAATGGAACACTTTCTGAGAAATAGGCATCCTACCAGGCACTTTGGATAAACTATCTTTTTGGGTAAAAATCATTGCCCCAGTTTTAAAAGAGGAAACTGAGATTCCCAGATGCTAAATAACATACTCAAGGCCACACAATTAATAAGTTATAGAGCCAAGATTCCAACTCTGTGTGACTTCAAAGTCCATATTCTTTCCATTACACTATGTTGGCAAGAAATCTCAGGAGCTTTGGTTTAAACACAATGGGATATGACTCTGAGTAAAGAGAACCACAGCCATGGCCCCTAATCCAGGAACATCTTGTTTGGTGAGGCAGGAAGAAACCCCTCTCTCAGAAAGAAAGATCATTACCGTCGTCTGATGCAGACTCGGTCCCAGTCTCCCAGAGCCTACACTTTGCCCGAAGGTCCCACTCCAGTGAATCTTCACAGTGCCCCAGCCCTGCCACATTTCCCTGACCCCAGGTTCCCGGGGGGAAAGGGAGGGAGTGTGGACATCCAGTCCTGGGAATGCCTGGGGTTGAGAGAACTGAGTTATTTTGGGATTGTTTACATTTGGAATCTTCCTGATCTTTGGTCCCAGAAAAACACCCACATGTTGGAAAGTCTTTCGAGTTATTCACTGTTGGGGTTTTTCTTCATCTCCTTCAGCTTGTGCTTCTTCTTGGATGGAAAAAAAATCTGCTAGTGATTAGTCACAACCTGTGAGGCTCAGCTTTGACAGCCCCACTGAGAAGAGAGAGACAAAGAGGCTCAGAGAGGGCCCCTAGGCAGATGCTGCTGGGAAGGAAATGTGGTTCACAGCATTGACCTCCCGGGAAGAGGGATGGTCCATTTACTTCTGTCTACCAGGGGACAATCACTCCCTGAATGTAGGGCCCTCGACGGCTGTTCCATTCCAAGCCCTCATCCCAATTTCACTGGGGAGCACAGGCCATAGTTTGTGTTAGAACGAAGCTCTGGGTCAGGAGTTGAGCAAGTGGGCCATAAAGCGAAAAAGAGCAGGTGCCAAGGACAAAGGATGCTTGTTCTGTGGGGTCCCTTTGGCCACAGCCTTCAGAAGTGCAAGATGTACAAAAGCAAGTACGAGCTGACAATCCCAAACCTGCACGGACAGCCCTATGTTCTCTGGCAGGTTTTACCACATCTTTGTTCTACTGAAAATCATGGGGCTTCAGCAGGCTTTTTTTTTTTTTTTTTTGAGAAACCTAAGGGTTGGGTGGGGCTGAACACTGTCCACTGGGGCCTGGACAAAGGGAGATTGTTTCAGCTGAAGAACTACTTGGAAGTCAGATCTGGACCAAATTTTAAGAATCTAAGTATTGTGAAACATGGTGGGGAAGGGGTAATAAAGGGAATTTGGGAAATCTTCCTTGGTGTAGGTGTTTTTAAAGAGATTTTAAGGCAACTTAAACAATTAATACAAGAAGCATCAACACAGCAAGATGGCTTAATATTGGAGATGACAGATCCACCTCTAGGGTGGATAGAATCTGGGAAAATACATATTTTTTTCTGGGCTCCTATCTATGTAAACAATTTGAGTCATTCAAAACTAGCATCTCAGCACCACTTTGAAAGCCCAATTTCATGTGACCTCACACACACACACACACACACACACACACACACACACACAAAACATTTCACTCATTCAGACTGATTCCAAGATGCCTGCATAGGTATGAGGTCTTTTGCACCTTAGGGCATTTTGTTGACTTCATACATGAGCCAGAGGGTCTCCAAAGAGGAGAAACAGGAATTGGAGCCCACATAGATCCCATTTCAGTCTCTAGGACCACCCCCAACCAATGTACATAGCCATGGCCAGTCCCAGCCACACAGGAATTTACAACATTTCAAAGAAGATACTCTAAGGCATGAGGCCCTTCTTGTCTAGGTCTAAAGGTGGTACTGAATTTGGAAGAAGCAGTTTCTCAGCAAGACACATTCTTCTTCTACAGGAGGGGATGCTGAGGGGCAGGCAGCAACCACTGGTTTCAGTCCTGGCCCTGCCTTTTGCTGGTATGACCTTGAGTCACCCTATATTTCCCTCTGGACTGAGGTACCTCACCCACATACCAGTGATGATAATGCTCACCCATAGATAGAACTGTCATGCAGTGTCCTACAAAGGATGGGCTTGCTGTGGACAGAATGGTCCAAGTCTAGAATCCCAGCCTTGCCTTCCAGCACCTCTGGTGGGGATGAGAGAAGAGTAAGTAAGAGAAGGTGATGTAACAATCAATGCAGAGATTGGAATACTGTGACCAAGAGCCAAGAAATGAGAAAAGCATTCATCTTGTAAGAGTTAAGAAAGGTTTTCCCCTATGGGGCCACAGGGGAGGATAGCTGAGGAAGGTGCTGAGATGGGGCAGGGCATATCATTCTGGCTTTATCATAAGGAAAGAGCTGGAAGCTGAGATCTCAATGAAGGTTATTCAAGCCTCCATCTCAATTCAGTTCTATGTGCCACTAAATTTTGGTGACTGCCTAAAACAAGTCCACATGCCATCCCTCAATGCTGCCATGAGCCAACTGAGGAGCAGCCGGAATGATCCCCTCTGATGGTACCTGCTCTTGCTCGCATCTGTGTAGATAGACTGAAGTCCCCTAGGACCTTCAGCACCATCAAACCAAGCTAGAACAGCCCCAGAGATAAAGTCAGAGAAAGCCTTGGTAATGGCCCACCAAGGGCTCCCCAAAAATGTGTCAAAGCCCACCACATATTGTGACCTCTAGGATTCTGTCTTTCCAGATGTCTGGCTTGTCAAGAACATACTTGTTCTCACACTGTGGAGCCCCATGAATCCCCAGCCCCCATCCAGCCTCCATATTGATTCCCATCCCTCCATCTGTCCATATTTTTTTTAGAAAGACCAAAATGTAGCCTGTCAAACTTTTATTTCTTACTTGCAAATTTAAGTAAAAAGTCAATAAAACTAATAATATAGAAGCCAATTCCATTTAATATAGTGTATACTTAATGCACTCACACTATCAGCTAATAATTTTTTTTGTTTTCTTTTGTTTTGTTTGCGGTACCGGGGATTGAACTCATGGCCTTGCGCTTGCTGGGCAGGCACTTAGACTGCTGAGCTAGATCCCCAGCCCTAAAGCTAATAATTTTTTTTGCTTTGTTTTGTTTTTTGTTTTTTCATTCACACTATCAGAAAGAGACTCTTGTACAAAGATGAGCTCAGAAAAGGTGCTAAAGGTACAGGGGCAATGCCCTTCCTGACATGGCCCATCCTAGAGACAGAAGGTGTGGCAGACATTGAGCCCACTAAGAGAAAGAAAAGCTAAGTATCTCCCAGATCCAGATATCCATGCCTGAAGTTTGCCATGCAGGGGAAGGGTGGGAAAGACAACTGAAAAAGCAGGACATGTGAAGGAACCTACACCCAAGGGACAGACTGAGAGCCACAGTATAAGGATTGAGGGCACAGGACTGGCAAGCTTGGCTAAGTCTGTTGACATCCAGAGCCTGGAATCACTCAGGTCAATCAATGTCCTGCATAGAATGTCATTATCATTTATTATACGATATCCTTTTAGACCATTCTCAGACCTCACAACTCCAGAGAAGGCAGTTGTGCATTATTCCTGCAATTTTACAGGTGGAGAAACTGAGGTGAACAGACAACATCATGTCCTTCCCTTGATGCAGCAGGCAGGGGCCTAGGGAGAAGCCCAAAGGAGCAGTGTGAAGCCTCCAAATTCTAAAGCAAATTCTACTTTTATCCATTTAATCCCAAGACTATTTCTTCCTTACCGTTTCCTTTTTAATATTCTACCATCGACTTCCAGAGAGAACTAGCATGTGACAGATGACATTTTCTTCTCCCAGATATCAATTTGTCTAACATAGATTTTCCTCCACAGACCCACAGAGCCCCACCACCTGTTTGTCATGCAGTGCCTGGGTCTGAGTCTCTTTGCTGCCCAGACGAAGGAAGCAAGACTCAGGTGATTTGCTCGTCTAAGCTGCTCCCAGTCCCAGACCTCTGGGTCCTTTCCTCCAGACAACCTTGGATCTGCCACCTCCTGCCTTGGCCTCAGGGTGTTCACCATCCCAGAGGCAGGACAGGAACTGGGACAAAAATGAGGAGGACACTGGGGCCCAGGCCTTGACCCTGAGTTCCTATTTATAACCCTTATTCCGGAGACGGTCACTTAAACACACATTCCTGATAACTGAATAATCTTTGGAACCAAGCAAAAAATAGCCTGTGGCCCAGACCACAATTGCACAGCTGGAGTAGGGTGAGTAGGGACGACAGGACGACGCGGGCTGCTGGTGCAAGACAGGCTGGTGGGGGCGGGGGGGACAGGGGGGCAGCAGGCAGGGCCAGGTTGGGACAAGTGAGTGGGAAAATAAATATAGCCATTTAAATATAGCCTTGCTGACCTGGACATGGTGCCAGACCCTTCTGTAGTGAACATTTCCCAAATCAGCTTGGATCTCTTGCTCCCAAAGGAAGTAAGAGCCCAAAGACTGAATAGGAGGAGTCAGAAGGACCTTGGTGACCATGGGTGCTAGAGTTCTGGAGAAGTCAACAAACAAACAGGGAACCTACTGGCATCTTCTGTAAGTACTAGTCTGATGGAGGAAGTGAAGCCATGCTCTGAAGCAGATTATGAAAGACACCTCACCCCCTAAACCAGCTGCTCAAAACCCAGACACCCTCTCTGATCCTTGGAGAACTCTTCTCCAAGAACCCTCAAGACATGAATGGAAGCCAAAAGAATGGAAAGTTCTAGAGTCTAGAGCTCCAAGGTATCTCTGAAGCCAGGTGGGGGCCTGATCAATGAGGGGGCATCGGAGAAGGCAGCCATGATCCTCCTTTCCTGCAGGCCCTTGCCCTTAGGAAAAATCCTGGACCAGCTGACTACTTGATCAGACACTCATGGTAAACTTAGTTCTGCGCCCAACAGTACCTTTTTGGGACCTGCCATTGGTTCCTTTGGGGGGCCGAACCTTGGCTTTGAGTTCTGAGATGTGGAAAAACAGTTGTGCTCCCCCACTGTGATTTAAGGCGCTATAGGTATTCGTAAATAAAGCAGATATCTCCACATCTCAGCCTCTCCAGTTTTCACAGTGGTGTCTTCTACTTTCCCTTCTCATCCTGCTAAGGGTCTTACTCATGGTTGAGAATAGGCCTTCTCCCCCATGTCCATTCAACCAAAAGCCACCTGAAGGAATCTCACTGCAGTGCCTCTGTTGGTTCTTGGGCTGTGGTTATCACTGTCCCACAAAGAACTGGGAAGAGCACTCCTCAGGACTGATCATGGTCCCAAACCATCACTGCCTGTGCCCCCAAAATCCCACAAGGTCCAATACTACATACAGGGGTATGATTCACTCTCCTCATACTTCTCTTGCCCTGCCTTCAACCCCCTTCCAATGTGAAGGAATTCCTGATGTGGTCTTGTGCTTTCACTTTTTATAGAAACACAATTCATACTGCATTGGGACCCACTCTAAAGACTTCATCCTACCTAATTACATGCACAAGGACCCTATTTCCAAATAAGTTCACTTATTCTGAGGTACTTGGGGATTAGGAGCTGAACATATGAATTTGAGATAAGAGGACATAGTTCAACCCATTACAACAATCATTTGCTCCTATGATTGCAAAGTATAATTAAAATACTAGAAATCTGAGATCATTACACTGCTGAGTATCTAATGAGGATCTAGTAGATGGTGATGCTGTTTTTTGTGGGCTAACACAAGAGGATGAGATATGGGAGAAATGACAAGTTCAGGTGATGACTTTGAACATGATGACTTGGAGATGTTTGCAAAGATTCAAATAGAATATCCAATGGGTAATTGGAGTTACGTTGAGGAACACAGGAGAGAAGCCAGAGTAGGGATGCTGATGGGAGCCATGAACCTCTCAGGCAGTAATGAAAGTCAAGAAAATAGCTTATTGGAAAACACAGAGAGAGAGAGAGGAAAACTAACACATAGGATGTGTGCTATAAGGAAGACTGACATTTAAGGCCTGGGCCAAGGAAAAACTGAGGTACAGTGAGAAGGAGCAGGAGAGAGCAGGTGGAAAATCTGGAAAGGGTGATGCCATGAGTGCTGGGGGAAAAGCAAAATCCCCAAAAGGAGCAGATTGACTTCTGTTTCTGGTGATTGTGAGCCACATCATTTGGATCAACCCTCTCACTAAGGACAACTGAAAATGATAGTGGATTACTTATAAGAATATAATCTTAACAGCACAAAGTGAGAAATAACTAGGGCAAAATCCAAGAACAGGAGATTGCCCAGAAAGTTAAGGGAGCTCTCCAAGCCTGAGGAAGCTTGCCAGTCTAAGAAAAAGTTCCAAAACCGAGTTCTGATTTTTCACAGTTGTTGTGGAGAGGAGCAAGAATAAAAGCCCAGGGCCTCCCCAAACTCTGACTGATGACCCTTGCATCAAGCTAGAGTTCTGAAGAATTACAGCCTCAAAGTGAAGATGAACTGCAAGTTAATTGCCACTCATTCCAGTCATCCTGCGCATGCACGCGCAAGCGCACACACACACACGCACGCATGCACACGCACACGCACATGCACACATACATGCTCCCCTCCCAGTATTATACATAGATGTAATGTGATGCCTAACAGATCTGAGAAGAGAAAGAAAGGAATAGAGGAAAGAAGGGAGGAAAGGATAAAAGAAGATGAAGGAAAGAACAAGTTCATCACCCAGAAGTTTTAAAACAAGCACGAGTCCTCCACTGGAATCACACACCAAATTTGGATCACTTGAGGAATTTCAAGCTGTGAAATCTTACTTAATTGGGATCATATTTTCACCAGACTTTCCCACTGTTATATTACTGAAATATAATATTGAGAAGTTATTTAAATTTTTTAAAATCTAATTAAGTGTGTTTACACATAACATTAAAAACCTAAGGGTAATACGCCATGGTATATTTACCAAAGAAAAGTTGAAGTAGCTATGTTAATTTCACACAAAAATACTTTTTATGGAAAAAGCACTACTAAAGATGAAGAGATTCATTCATAGCTTTAATCCACATACCACAAAGATGAAACAAGTTTAATCTGTATGCACTTAGTAATATAACTTCAAAAGTATATAGAGCAAAAGCTATCAAAACTTCAAAAAAGAGTTTAAAAATCTGTAGTCGCAATGGGAGATTTTAACACATTCCACTAGTAATTCATACAACAAAAAGAAAAAAATCAGTAAACATATAGAAATTTTGAAAAGCAAGGTTAACAACCTTTACCTAATGGACACAGAAAATAGCACTCAATAGCTGCAGAAGATATATTTTTCTTCAAACACACTTGGAAAATGTATATAAATTGACCATATAGTGATTCACAAATATTAACAATGTAAAAGAGTGCAGTCTTAAAGAACATGTAATTAGATGAGCACTCAATAACAAAAAGATAACAGAAAAATATTATGCTTAAAATGAATATTGAATATATATATTCAACTTCTATTTGCCATGTTAATAAGTTAGAAGAGTTTAAAAATAAAGAGCTAAGTTTGTCAATCAATTAGGAAAAAAAATCATCAAAATAAACACAAATATTATAAAAGAAAATATTAAAGAGCATAATTTGACAAAGTAGAAAACAAGCGTATAATACAGAGATATGACAACACCAAAATCTGAGTCTTCAAAAGGGACTAATAAAACTGACAACCACGAGTGAGAATGATCGAGAGACAGAGAGGCAGAAAGAGAGAGAAAGAGAGACAGAGAAACTAATATCAACTTGAGCAAGTGAACATCTCTCAGCTGCTGAAAAGCTTTAAAAAGGCTAGAAAAAATGTTATTCTAATAAAGTTGCATGCTATTGAGAGCCCAAGTAAAATGAGAAGTAAAATGATTTGCATGAGCGACCACCAAGCTTCCTGCCACCTACCCCCTCTTCACCTAGCAAGACCTCACAAGCTCAACCATTCTTAGTGGAGGTTTTGCCCATCAAATCTTTGTTCAGGGACTGAAGGGTCCCAGTACATCTCAGGCACAGACTTGCATTAACCCAGTTCACATCAGCCAGAGTGCAAATCAGATGCCAGTTTGTTCCTCTGGAGCAGAGACTGTACCTTTCCCATGCTAGGAATTCACCCTGCTCCCAGAGCAATCTCTCCTAGAGGTGGGAGGGGAACAGAATAGTAGAGTGGTTAAGTACATTGGATCAGGAACCAGCCACTCAGGTTCAAATTCTTGCTCTAAAAAGTCTTTCTTTTTATTGTTTTACTTAAATTTATTTCTAACCGATATATAAAACCAAAATACCCTTCATATTTGCAGGGTAACAATGTGATACCTTGACACATGTATACATTGAATAATTTTTAAATCATGTTAAACATGCCTCCTCAAATATTTATCATTTTTATGATGAAAACATTCAAAATCCTTTTTTCTAGCTTTCTGAAATATATTTACCCCACTGCGCCTTACATGGCAGAACTTACTACTCCCATCTAACTTACCTTTCCCCATCTCTCTTTCCCTCCTATTCACCCCAACTTCTAGTAACCACCATTCTACTCCCAACTTCTATGAGACCAGTTTTTTTAGATTTCCACATATGAGTAAAATTGTGCAGTACTTATCTTTCTGTGCCTGAGTTACTTCATTTAATGTAATGATCTCTAGTTTGACCCATGTTGTTGCAAATGACAGGGTTTCATTCTTTTTATGGCTGAATAATTCCACTGTGTACCATACCACCTTTTTTTTTATCTAGTCATTAGCTGATGAGCACTTAGGTTGTTTCCATTTCTTTTTTTTTTTTTTGGCGGCACCGGGGATTGAACTCACGACCTTGCGCTTGCCAGGCAGGCACTTAGGCTGCTGAGCTAAATCCCCAGCCCTTGTCTTTTTGAGACAGGGTCTCACTATGCCATTCA